>JBBBDQ010001650.1:630000-645000 GCA_037127315.1 Ascarosepion bandense
GAAAGCAAATGACCAAAACTCGTCGGTGCGCAGCCGGCTCGGCACAGATTTTCCGGTAGAAAACTAAAAATTAATTAAATATGAAATTCCAGTTCGCGAGACTACGCGAATTTTATTTATCGGCCAATGGGAAACCCAGAATCAAATACGGATGTGAATTCCCAAATGATCTGCTGCGATCCAAAAAGTCGAAATAAAAAGCCGATACAGAAAGCATCGCCAGACATAAAGAACCAGACAGACACACACAGACAGACTCGAGAGAGACGAGTGTAATTAGTATCTCCCTTGACCGAAGTCAAGCGGCTTACTATGTTCGTCGCCCTTCCCTCTCCTTTTCTCATTCGCTGTCTCAAAACTACTTACCGACCAAAGGAGGGGATACATCAAAGACATTCTTTACTTATAACGCTCCCACATACTTAAGCATAAATTCTCTTTTCAGATTTTATTGCGATGAACATTTTAACGTCCGTTGGACCCATATACAAAGGATTACTTTAATTGTAAAAACCTTAATTGATATGTCGCATAACAGAATAAATAAAAATTTCAAACTTTTTTTTCCCTCCCAAATGAAGCATGAACTCCAAAAAGGGGGAAAAAACGAAAAATACAGATATATATATATATATACAAAAAAACAAAAACAAAAAAAAAAACAAAAAAAAACCGAAAAATACCTCACAGTTTAACACAGGAAATTTGAATTAAAGTTTCATTCTTCAATTCTTGCTTTTCCCAAAAATCAACATCAAGTTAAGCTGCTAGGTGAATTCCGATTCAAAGAACAGAACATGGCAGGGAGGGGTAACTAATGGCTGCTGATACCTTGGCCAGGGTAGCTTCGCATAACAGAATAAATAAATAAAAATTTCAAACATTTTTTTCCTCCCAAATGAAGCATGAACTCCAAAAAGGGGGAAAAAAAAAACGAAAAATACAGATATATATATATAATGTTGTTTCTAAACTCAATTTGCCTTTCTTGGCTTATAACCTTTCTTTATGACTTATAGTGGGCTATCTACAACAAGGCCAAATTCCGTTAATCTGCAACAACATACAACTGCTCTCTTCTAGAACGGATAACCCACTATAAAATATAAGTAAAACAATTCTCGTATGTTACCGATTTCAACGACTAAAATTTTCATGTAGACATTGATATGTTGATGATGATGTATTTCAGGCAGTAAGAGTGACTAGTTTCTCAGTTCTTTATCAAAGTGTCTTTCACCTACAATGTGATATATGATACGAAAGAAGGGTGGTAGGGAGAGGTGATTACGAAACTAGTCGCTTTTGAATTTCATAAGACATACCATATAAGGTATGCTGTCGTTGGAAAACTGGATATATTAGTCTTTGTAAAAAGTTAGGTTGAGGGAGTGTAAGGACGTACTTCTTAGTAATCTTTGTCTTTTTCTTATCTTAAACCCTGTTTTGCCATCCAATCAAACAAGCACGTTAAGCGGGTTACACGATATTTCCCCAGTCCTTCTTGCCTTCCATATGTGCCGTGAGTGTCAAAGTTGCCAAGTCTTCTCTGTTCATTGTGTGACCTAGTAATATCAATTGTTTTTTCTTCTGTTTAAGTATCCTTCATGTTTCTATTGTTTGTAAAAATGTCTTTGTTTACATGTTCAATATTCTCAGTATCTCCGTAGAACCACATTTGTGTTGCTTCAAGTCTCTTCTTTATCTGCGAGAAGAATGTCCAATATTCACTGCCGGTATAGGGGGACTGATATTACATGACATTTCAGTAGTCTTTTTCTTTGTTTCTCTTGCTTCAAGTCTCTTCTTTATCTGCGAGAGAAGATCGTCCAATATTCACCGCCATATAGGGGACTGATATTACATGACATTTCAGTAGTCTTTTCTTGTTTCTCTTGCTTCAGTCTTTATCTGTGAGAAGATCGTCCAATATTCACTGCCATATAGGGGGACTGATATTACATGACATTTCAGTAGTCTTTTCTTTGTTTCTCTGCTTCAAGTCTCTCTTTATCTGCGAGAAGATCGTCCAATATTCACTGCCATATAGGGGGACTGATATTACATGACATTTCAGTAGTCTTTCTTTGTTTCTCTTGCTTCAAGTCTCTTCATCTGCAGAAGATCGTCCAATATTCACTGCCATATAGGGGGACCGATATTACATGACATTTCAGTAGTCTTTTTCTTTTGTTTCTCTTGCTTCAAGTCTTTCTTTATCTGCGAGAAGATCGTCCAATATTCACTGCCATATAGGGGACTGATATTACATGACATTTCAGTAGTCTTTTCTTTTGTTTCTGTTTCAAGTCTCTTCTTTATCTGCGAGAAGATCGTCCATTATTCACTGCCATATAGGGGGACTGATATTATATGACATTTCAGTCTTTCTTTGTTTCTCTTGCTTCAAGTCTCTTCTTTATCTGCGAGAAGATCGTCCAATATTCACCGCTACAGGGGGACTGATATTACATGACATTTCAGTAGTCTTTTTCTTGTTTCTTTGCTTCAAGTCTCTCTTATCTGCGAGAAGATCGTCCAATATTCACCGCCATATAGGGGGACTGATATTACATGACATTTCAGTGGCCCTTTTCTTTGTTTCTCTTGCTTCAAGTCTCTTCTTTATCTGCGAGAAGATCGTCCAATATTCACTGCCATATATAGGGGGACTGATATTATACGACATTTCAGTAGTCTTTTTCTTTTGTTTCTCTTGCTTCAAGTCTCTTCTTTATCTTGCGAGAAGATCGTCCAATATTCACTGCCATATAGGGGACTGATATTACATGACATTTCAGTAGTCTTTTCCTTGTTTTGCTTCAAGTCTCTTCTTTATCTGCGAGAAGATCGTCCAATATTCACCACATATAGGGGGACTGATATTACATGACATTTCAGTAGTCTTTTTCTTTTGTTTCTCTTACTTCAAGTCCTTTATCTGCGAGAAGATCGTCCAATATTCACTGCCATATAGGGGGACTGATATTACATGACATTTCAGTAGTCTTTTCTTTTGTTTCTCTTGCTTCAAGTCTCTTCTTCATCTGTGAGGAGATTGTCCAATATTCACTGCCATATAGGGGGACTGATATTACATGACATTTCAGTAGTATTTGTTTCGAAAGAAATGTTTCTGTTTGTTAATAATTTGCTTAACTTTTGAAAGGCGTCTTTCGCTATCACAAACATGCCTTTGTATTTTGATGTCTGGATTTCCTACCTTAAAACACATTCTAGATATTTAAATTGTTGGATTTGCTTGGTTTTGGTATTTCTAATTCGTAATTTTCATGTTGGCTTGCCCCTTTTGCTAACCACAACGCATTCTTCTTGCAAATGATGTTTAGTCCTTTCTTCTTACTTTCCTCCACTATTTCATGCAGGAGCTTTCTCTGCCTGATATGTCTCTTTTGCAAATACTTTCACGACTTCTGCTCCGATGAACTTAGCTCACTGGTATCCCATATATATGAATTTCTTCGAGCCACAAGATTAGCATCTAGGTCCCACTCTTTCACTGTGAAACCAATAAATTGTAAACGCAAATTCTACTCCATCAGCTTCTTTTCTCGCTCATCCCGCATGTGGAATTCCCTTCCGCACATTTGCTTTCCCAACAGCTATAATCGCCAAGAATTTAAATGTAAAGTCAATATTCATCTTCTGTCTCACTAACTTACATCCTCTCTCATGCTCCTTTCTCCGTTCACTTCACTCTCATCAGTATTCTCTTCCTTCTCATACTCTCTTCCTGACACCCCCTGTAACCTGTCACTCTTTATCATAACATTCGTCCCATGTAACCCCCTGCACAACAGTGGCAGTAAAATGCCTTGCTTGGGACGATACAATTATAAAACAAAATTCTATACATTTATATTGCAGAGTATGTAAATAAATCTAAAAGACATGCATGAGTAGCTAATCAGTATTTCATTGACTGATTGATTCGTTTTCTACGGCTTATCAACAGAAAGAAATTATGTAAATATAAAGTGGGAGATCAATTTTATATTACAATCAATATATAAATTGATCCCTCACTTTATGGTCACTGTCATCCTTCTCTTACTCACTTCCTGACACCCCCTGTAACCTGTCACTATTTCTCATAACATTCCTCTTATGTAATCCCCTCCATAACAGTGGTCGTAAAATTCCTTGCTTGAAAATCAACACTGAGTCATTTGCATATTTTATATTGGCAAGATTGTGGTCGCCAATAATGAATACTGTTAAGGCATCTAATTCTCTCAGAGTCGCCTAGCTGTATCAGTCAGTTAAGTGCCATACGTGATACACGCTTGGGCGATCATGTCTCGAAAGAGACATGACTGACTGGGCAGAAGATTATCCAGCAGTAGGTTACCATTGCTTTCTGCGGTAGACTGGTTGCCAGCCAAGGCTATAGAACCCAATCTGTCCTGTTATTTGACTCATGTCTAGAGGGATAAGAAATGTATTGCATTATTATGTAGTAATAAGTGGGGGATCAGTTTATTACTTCATAACAATATAAAACTGATCCCCACTTTATGCCCAGTAGAAGCCCTAATCGTGTTTCCAACTATTATATTCAGTCAGTCAGTTAAGTGCCATACGTGATACACGCTTGGGCGATCATGTCTCGAAAGAGACATGACTGACTTGGCAGAAGATTATCCAGCAGTAGGTTACCATTGTTTTCTGCGGTAGACTGGTTGCCGACCAAGGCTATATAACCCAATCTGTCCTGTTATTTAACTCATAATTGGAGGGAAGAGACGGATTAATACCTTTCCCAAAGGTATTTGCGCGTAAGTGAATGCAAGGAATTCAACTGGAATTCGAACTCGGCACCCCGGTGTCGCGTTCCGAGTCGATATCCACTGCACCACAACACCAAGCTGTATAGGTTGAATAAAACCATCGCGAAGACACGTCCTTCCTTCTCTTATCGCCCCTTTTTGTGCATTCATTTCCTGTCTGTATGCAGGTGGTTTGCTGCTAGTACAGATTATGGATTATTCTAATATCCTTACCGAATATGTCAAGGTTACCTAGAAGTTCCAACAGTTATTTGGGACATAATTTATCAAACCGTTTTTGAATAATTTAGAAATCACAGCTACACATTCTTCTTAATTTGTATAGCTCTTTATATTTAAATCTTTATACACCATCGTGTAAAATTCTTATAAAACCGAACGAGCAAAAACTGAAATTTAAGAATGGCTTTAACAGGGCGTTCATTCTCGACAATCTTGAATTGAATTTAAATCTTTCAAATGGTAACTTGTTTATTCGTTCTCTAGAGAAAAATTAACGAAAGTACGGTATCTTAAAGGGTTAGACACTTTGAAATTTTCATTCATAGTTGGTAACAAATATTCTTTATTCGCGTTCTGTACAACTCAAATAGATTCGCTGTAAATATGGCGTTTGTAAATCTGTTTTCTCTGATTGATTTCTGAGATGTTCGATGCTGTGTGTCGCTTCCAAGTTAATATTTTATTTTTTATGGAAAAGGAAAACCTAAAAGTTAAGAAAATGGTATGTATATACGCAAAAAATACTGAAAAATTTTCCTTTTCCGCGCTCGGTACAAAATAACGTTTTTTTTTTTTGCGAGATTTTGTGCTTTGGATGAGATTTGCGGGGCCATGTATAATATTTATGTTATTCTCATATCGTACTAATATAAAAAGCAGCAAATAAATGAACGGTTCTGATTTTGCGCATTCGTTGCTTGTTGTTTACATCGATTGATTTGCAAGTATGTCTCGGTACGCATAATGCTCCTCTACGGCGTCGTTAGCCGAGAAAATACATTATTTATTCAATAAAATTTATACCATGATACAATGAATGCAGATATATATGAATGGCCTTTTTGAAGGCTAAAAAATGTAAAAGCTTTCAACTTTTTGTTAAGAACAGGAACTGTAGGAGTGTTGCTTACCCAAACGTTACATAAATATTTTCTCTGCCAATCATTGGATCAAGAGTATCAGTAATGATATGCAAAAATGATTGCAGAAAATGGTGATTTTCTAAGCGTTTCTTGCATGGGACACAATGCCGAAAATATAACAGAATATTAACAAGAAAAACACTGAACCAAACCCAGTTTGTTTATAGTTTGTAATTCCGAAAATTGAAATTCACTTTTGGGTAGCCCTTCATTTATTCTATCTATCTATCTATCTATCTATCTATCTATCTATCTATCTATCTATCTATCTATCTATCTATCTATCTATCTATCAACTTCAGTATCTATCTATCTATCTATCTATCTATCTATCTATCTATCTATCTATCTATCTATCTATCTATCTATCTATCTAATTCTTCAGTATCTATCTATCTATCTATCTATCTATCTATCTATCTATCTATCTATCTATCTATCTATCTATCTATCTAATTGCTTCAGTATCTATCTATCTATCTATCTATCTATCTCATCTATCTATCTATCTATCTAATTCTTCAGTATCTATCTATCTATCTATCTATCTATCTATCTATCTAATCTTCAGTATCTATCTATCTATCTATCTATCATCTATCTATCTATCTATCTATCTATCTATCTATCTATCTATCTATCTATCTAATTCGCTTCAGTATCTATCTATCTATCTATCTATCTATCTATCTATCTATCTATCTATCTATCTATCTATCTAATCACTTCAGTATCTATCTATCTATCTATCTATCTATCTATCTATCTATCTATCTATCTATCTATCTATCTATCTAATTCGCTTCAGTATCTATCTATCTATCTATCTATCTATCTATCTATCTATCTAATTCTCTTCAGTATCTATCTATCTATCTATCTATCTATCTATCTATCTATCTATCTATCTATCTATCTATCTATCTATGTGTGTGTATGTTTGTATGCGTACGTGTACAATTTCAAATCAAACTAAAAATACAAGAAGAAGAATATAAATAAAGACAAAAAGATAGTTCCATTATTTGACACATTTCTACCTCTAACAGATTTTATTAAATGTAAGGATTTTATTTTGCCCCGAATAATTATAAACGGAAGTAAATATATCGTTAATTTTTTTTCTCATTTTGAATTTAAGAACGATTATTGTCTGAAAAGTTCATACCGATGTTTAAGATAAAAATTAAAACACAAAACACAATCAAGCCATTAAATATTGATTCAACTAAATATGAACCATTTTTGGCACAACTTTTCTTCATTTTTCCTTCAACATAAAGATTCCGTTTTCCCAGAATTTCGGTAATTTCTAGGCAAAGAAGTTATTAAGGTGTTTTTTTTATGCCATCCAAACAATTAAATTTTTTACAAGATTATTTTTCAAGGACTTGAATAAATGAACATCTGAAGGAGCAACGGCTGGTGAATATGGGGGGGGGCTGGGGTAACGCATCCCAACCACGCTGCAACAACATTTGCCGGATTGCCAATGAATCGTAAGGTCAGGCATTATCCTCATAAAAATCAACGTTCCTGCAAACCGATTCTTGGTATTTTTCTTGAAATGCTACCTTTAATTCATCCAGTTACGATCAGTACTTTTAGAATCAATCGACTGGTTACTTGACAGAAGCTCATAGTACAGGATTCATTTCTAATTTCATCCAATGCAGAGCACGTGTTTCTTAGGATGAAAACATGCTTTTGGAGTGGCTAAAAATGCCTCATGTCTCTAACTCCAGAACCATTTCCGCTGAACATTGTTATAAACCATCCATTTATCATCACTCGCCACAGTTTGCTTAAAAAAGGGTTCATTTTCATTGCGTTCATACAATAAATCACAGATAAAAATGCGATCCAAAAAATTCTTTTCACTCGTATCAACCCAGAAATCATAGCGATTTGAGTACCCGTGATGAATGGTGGATTTTGATGTTTCTGTCAATTTCTGTGTTGTACAATGCGAATTATTCTCATTATCTTCATTTAGTCGTCATCTGTAGCGGGTGGTCTGCTTTAGCGTTCTTCATCAATAAGTCAATGACTAACTGTAAACATAGCGACCACTTTCGTACAGTTCTGTCAGCTAAAGCATCTTCATCGTACACAGAACTTACACTTTTTGTTGCTTGCGAGGCATTTTTGATTTTGATCAACTTTTTTTTATAATCATATCGCCCCAAGCAAGGCATTTTACTGCCACTGTTTTGCAGGGGATTACATATAAGGAAAGTTACAAGAAAGATTGACAGATTATAGGGGATGTCAGGAAGTGAGTAAGAGAAGAATGAGAATACTGATGAAAGTGAAGTGAACGGAGAAAGGAGTATGAGAGATAGATAGGATGCAAGTCAGTAAGATAGAAGATGACTATTGACTTTACATTTAAATTCTGGGAGATTGTAGCTGTCGGGGAAGCAAGTAAATGGAAAGAAATGCCACAGGCGGGAAGTGCGATAAAAGAAGCTGATGGAGTAGAATTTGAGTTTACAATTTATTGGTTTCACAATAAAAGGGTGGGACCTAGTTGCTAATCTTGTGGCTCGAGTAAATTTATATATGGGGGCAACAGTGAGCTAAGTTCATCGGAGCAGAAGCCGTGAAAGTATTTGTAGAAGAGACACAGGGAAGCCACATTGAGCCGGTGAGAAAGTGACTGTATCCGAGCTGCTACGTCGGGATCTATTACAGATTCTCCGTTGGTGGATAGCAGGAGCACCGAACCAGATATAATAAAAAACCTCAGTTGTTTAAAATGCATCTTATAATCTTCCATTTTCATAGAATGCAAAATTGACACGAATTAAATAATTTTAAACTTTGTTTCTTTGAAGTGTGCTTTCATCAGAAATGTAAGCATAATATATCAGTCGATAAATTTGACGTGGTTCGAATATGAACGACTAAAACTCAGCAAAAACGTTCCGGACAATCCAGTACATTAGGGAAACTAAAAATAAGTCTGTTGCGGAGAGGTTTTCACACTGAAGCTTATAATCGGCCATGTCGCTTGCTAATCGATTAACGCACCCAAAATGTTAGGAACTTGGTAATCTTCTACTGTGAGCTGACTCCTTAGTATTCAGCTAACTGCCGACTAATATCAACTGTCTAGTAGTTCTACTGAACTCCACTAGAAATCTAAAGAACTCCTTTGAACTTCCCAAAAACTTCTTAAGAACTTCTCCCGTTAACTTCCTTTTAATTCTTATTAATATACGAGGGAGAGTCCAGTATCTGAGGAATAGGTGTGTTTCTCCATAATGGAGGGAGAGTCCAGTATCTGAGGAATAGGTGTGTTTCTCCATCACAAAGAGGTAAATTGTTGAGGATGCTAAGTGATGTATTTTAATGTTTAATAAACGAAAGTGAATTAATGATGTTGAACTTTTGTTTACAATTTCATTATTATTTATATGTACAGAAAACATAACAGAGGAAAAAAACATTGACAACGAGGAAGCCAGAAGGCGTGAAAAGCAAATGGTAGAGGAAAACTGAGGGGAGGAAAACAACAAGGCGAGAGAAAGACGGGTTAAAGAAAAAAAGCGAGAGGGAGAGAGTGAGACAGGCAGAGAGAAATAGAGAGAGAAGGGTGAGAAAAACAGAGGTAGAAAAGGATATATAGAGATAGAAAAACAGAAAGAGAGAAAGACATGGGAGAAAAGAATGGTAAATGAAGGATAAAACAGAGAGAAGAATATGAAAGAAGAAGGGAAAGAAGATGGAGAGAGAAAGAGAGAGAGAGAAAGAAAGAAAGAGAGAGAGAGAAAGAAAGAGAGAGAGAGAAAGAGAGAGAGAGAGAAAGAAAGAGAGAGAGAGAAAGAGAGAGAGAAAAAGAAAGAGAGAGAGAAGAGGAAAGTCAGGGAGACAGAGAGGAAAAGAAAGTCAGAGAAAGAGAAAGAAGGATAGTAAGAGAGAAAAAGTCAGAGAGGGAGAGAGGGAGAGAAAGTCAGGGGATGAGAAAGACAGAGAGAATAAGAGAAAAGTTAGAGAGAGTGAGGGGAAGAAAAAACAGGGAAAATGAGAGAAAAAGTTAGAGAGACAGAGAGGGAGAAAAAGTCAGGGGAAGAGAAAGACAGGGAGAAAGAGAGAAAAAGTCAGAGAGACAGAGAGGGAGAGAAAGTGAGGAGAAGAGAGAGACAGAGAGAAAGAAAGAAAATGTCAGATAGACAGAGAGGGAGAGAAAGTGAGGGGAAGAGAAAGACAGAGAGAAAAGACAGAGAGGGAGAATAAGTTAGAAGAAGAGAAAGACAGGGAATAAAAGGCAAAAAGTCAGAGAGACAGAGAGGTAGAGAAAGTCAAAGGAAGAGAAAGACAGGGAGAAAGAGAGAAAAAGTCAGAGAGACAGTGAGGGAGAGAAAGCTAAGTGAAGAGAAAGACAAAGAGAAAGAGACAAAAAGTTAGAGAGACAGAGACGGAAAGAAAGTAAGAGGAAGAGAAAGACAAAGTGTAAGAGAGAAAAGTCAGAGAGACAAAGAGGGAGAGAAAGTCAGGGGAAGAGAACGCCAAGGAAAAAGAAAGATAACCTGAGAGAGACAGAAAGGGAGATAAAGTCAGAGGGAGAAAAAGACACATAGAAAGAGAAAAAGTCAGAGAGACAGAGAGGGAGAGAAAGTCAGAGGAAGAGAAAGACGGAAAAAAAACCAGGAGGAGAACAGCAGAAAAGACTAGAAAGACACACACACACACACACACACACACACACACACACACAGAGTAAAAAAAAAGGCAAAAATAGAAAAGCCGAGTCGAGAGAAAGACAGGGAATCATCCAAAATAAAATAAAAAATACAATAAAACAAAGTAAAATAAAATGCAAAAAAAGAAAAAAAAAAGAACGCAATTGCAGTAACGCTAAACAGATAAGAGATTAAGACAATGTTAGCGATTTTCCTGAATGCGCATGCGTCAAACATAGCCGCATTCAACCTCGGATGATAAATTTTGCGAAATGCCGTTTTCAGGTCGTTTTTGTAAATGGCTTCTTCGTATTAGTGTTTACTAATCTCCATTTTTCTCGAAATCCCGGATGTTTTATTTCGAATTTCTTCCTTCATATCTCCCGGCATTTTCATTATATCCATCAAGAGTGAAAGACACTTACGTCTCTCCAACGATTTGGGCCTTGCCAACGCCAAAGCGAGAGCGAAAGATTTCGCAAACATCCCTTTTTCAAATCGGATTAAACAAAGCTGTCAATTGAAAACGACAGGACAGTTTCAATGGCTTCTTGCGACAAATTAAGCAACATACGCTATTTTTGAGAATGCATGGTCTCGAGAATGGGTTCCATAGCATGGGAGCGATTTAATTCTTTTTTACAATGAGGTTTACAAGGCCTGGGTTCATATCAAAGTAGAGGATTACAAAATAGTATGCACAGTTTATACGGGAATGTGGGGAAGATAATTGAATTGAACAGGTTAAGATTGGATTAATCGAGAAAAGATCTTCTTGAGAGTCGGTTCCACGGAACAGTGGTTTGCGAAACGAAGCTGCTTAAGTGGAATTCATTTTACACCAAAACAAGAAAATGAAGATGTTTCGTTACAATGTGCGTAGCGCGGTTGGTCGTAGCCTGAAGGTTCGAACTGGTCGTAGCCTGAAGGTTCGAACTGGTCGTAGCCTGAAGGTTCGAACTGGTCGTAGCCTGAAGGTTCGAACTGGTGGAACAAAGGAATGTAGTTGGTCTGGCCACTTTCCATGGAAGTAGCAATAGAGCAGTTAGAGGCTTGCGACAACTAATCTTGGAGCGAGATGTTGGATGGAAGAAAATACTTTGTCACCCACAAGGACGCGAAGACGTATCGAAAGAGAGCACTGGGCAGAAAAAAAAATACAATTCTGAACTGTAATATCGTTCCTCCTATATGGCAGTGAGCGGTGGTCAACCTCCTTACAGATGAAACAAGACTTGAGGCAACAGGAATCTGGTTCTACAGGAGGATGCTGAGAATACCATGTACCCAACATGCGAGTAACGAGGATGTTTTAAGGAAAATGGAAAAAAAGCCCAGACTTTGTTGGTAAAAATCGCCATAATTTATGGATATAGCGCGGGGATTAGTTTAAATAGAGAATCAATCTCCCGAATGTATAGTAACAACAGTCCATGATGACCACAAAGTCAAGGATCAGTTTATGTATTGATTATAATAAAGAATTGATCCCCCGACTTTATATTATATAGTAACAACAGTCCATGATGGTCACAAAGACAAGGATCAGTTTATATATTGATTATAATAGAGAATCAATCCCCCGAATGCATATTATATAGTAACAACAGTCCATGATGATCACAAAGTAAGGGATTGAAGGTAATGTTGACAATGTTCCTGGATATAGAGTGTCCTCTTGGCATCTGTTGACCATGTCCGTCATACTATATGGATATAGAGTATCATCGCAGCACGTAATCTGTTCAATGAAACAACGTCAAAGGTTATCACTCCAGAATCGGATTTTTTCTCCAATGCTCGGAAAAATATGACCGCCTTTTATACACGTCGCATTGAATATTTTGAGCTTCCTGATTGGTTATGTCTTCTATCGGTGAACTGTAAAATGGGTTGACTCGGGGGGGGGGTCAGTACGGTATATAACTGTCCCCCAAACTCCAACAGACTTCTGCTTAGAATCAGAAAGAGAGACATTTCATTAGAATGCACGTATAAGATCGTAGTTTCTAGTTAATAATATTGTAAAGAAAACACTGAACAAAAAATTAGTGAAGAAAAGAAATGATCACACGAGGGACATAGGTTAATAATAAAATTATAGCGAATAACATAGTTCTGTGCATACAATGCAAGTTGTATAGGATAGGATAGGAAGTTGTGGAGAGCCATGATCATCGGAGACCAGAAAATAGACGGTACGTAGAAGAGATTGAGATGGGGTCGTATTTACAGTATTTACATTATTCGGACTATTGTCCTTATCTTTGTTGCCATTTGTACGACGTTTCGGCTTTCATCAGGTGCTAAGAATTTCGAACCGAACCCTTTATCACAATCACTGGTGAATATCATCCTCATTTCTCATGAGGAATATATATCCCAGTGATTGTGATAAAGGGTTCGGTTCGAAATTCCTAACAGCTGAAGGAAGACGGAATATACAAGAACCGAAACGTCGTACAAAAGGCAAAGAAGATGACAATATGCATATGACAGAAAGAGTGAGAGAGAGAGAGAGAGAGAGAGAGAGAGGGAGAGAGAGAGGATGGAGGAATGAGGCGGGGAGAGATATTCTTAAGATGAAAATTATTTGCCTAGTAAATGTTAAGTAAATTTTTGTATGTTTTTAAAAACTTTTAACTGACCGATAATAACTATTAATGGAAAAATGTTTTCGCGCTGAAATAGATTGCAAGTTTCATCTGTAGTCACGTGACGTATCTGTTTTTTTGGTGGGGGATTGTCCAAGTTGACGTTTCACCTCATTCCCTTCTTGGCAACGTCTCAGCTCCTTCACAATGGCTTGCAAGATCGGAATGCTAATTGCTCTATAACATCAACTTATCAGAAATAGTTGATCGAATTTCATCCGTTCTCACAGTGTGCATACGCCTGTTCTCGTTTCGCCGATACCTTTCTTTCAAGTGAGAAATTCTAAAAAAAGAACTACAGGCAGAACCTGACACTTAGGCTGAACTAATCACACCGTATGGTGAGTTTCTAAGCAAAGCTTTAATGTGGCACAAGACCAAAATTAAGGGGCACCCAGGGAGGATCGAACTCCCTAGTAAGCTGTAATTGTTCTAGTGAGAAAAGCTTGCTAATGATTTTACCACTTAGAAGTGCCTCTTCTTTTATGATGATTTTCTAAACGTTGTTTAAAGGTGACACAAGGCCGGATGAATGGGGCACCCGGTGAAGATCAAACTCATTATTCAGTCGTAATCGAACTAATGATCCAAGCTTGATAACCATTATACCACGTCGAAGTGCTACTAAACATATCGTATGAACATAAATCAGTGTCTGGTAACTGTAATATATTTCCTTGAACGGCGGAAGTAATTGACAGGTACATCCGGCCGTAGGTAACATCAGTAAAATACAAGGGTGGTTGACAGATATATTTGAACCGTAAATAATGCCAGCAAAGTGCAAAAAAAAAAAAAAAAAAAACGACAAAAAAAAAACAAAACAAAACAAGCGACAACAGATTTGAAAAGCAATGGACCTCCATGTGTGATTGGCAGATACATCCAGCCGTTGATCGTCAACAAAGCGAAAATTTGTGGGAGCTTTTAGACTCTATAAAGTTTAGAATTTTTGGCTGAAGAGACAGAGACTGGGTAAGGACTCCCGACAGCTCCTTCGTATGTGCGATTTCTCTCCGGTTACCCTCCTACTCAACACAAACGTCACCGACGAAGAATAAAGATATAAGATTTTATTTTTATATACACACATTCAACGTTGCTTGTTCAGATCTAGCGGCAGTTTATAACATAATGAGAAAAAAGTGAAATTTTCAGAGATTTAAATATCCATGCAATTTGTTCCAACAATAACTGACGTGCTGGAAATCACCCCCAATGTCTCTGGAATCGAAATTTGAGCATCTGGAGATTTCAGGCTTTTTAAGACCACGGCAGTATCGGAGTCTCAGAGACTGCTAGATATTTGAGTAATTTTGTAATTATTTTAGTCCCACCATCGATAATAACAATTTAATGGGCAGATATTAGGTTGGTGCAAAAATAATGTCGTTTTTTGACATTCAACTTCAAAAGATCATAACTCCTTTTATAATAAACTTTATTAATCAAAATAAGAACCATTAGAATCGACACATTTTTGCCAACGAGAAACAAGTTTCTTTTTCCCATTAGCATAGAAATCCGGAGTTCTGGAAGCGACGAAGTCATTGAAGGCCGATTCGGCATCATCTCGGCTTTTGAAGCATTTTTTGCGCAGGAAGTTGTTGAGATGCTTGAAAAAGTGATAATCGGTGGGCGAGAGGTCCGGTGAATATCGCGGATGAGGCAGAGTCTCGTAGCCCAATTCGTTCAGCTTCTG
>JBBBDQ010001650.1:650000-777500 GCA_037127315.1 Ascarosepion bandense
TTCTATAGAACTCAATCTGTTCCGCTATTCAACCCATAGCTGAAGGGAGAAGAGATGGATTCATACCTTTCTCAAAGGTATTTGTGCGTAAGGAAATGAAACAAATTCAACTGGAATTCGGACTCGGTTCTTTGTGTTCTCCTTCCGAGCCGATATCCATTATACCAGAACGTTATTCTAGTCAGTCAGTTAAGTTCCATACGTGATATACGCTTAGGCGATCATGTCACGAAAGAGACATGGATGACTGGGCAGAAGATTATCCCGCAGTAGGTTGCCATTACTTCCTGCGGTAGACTTGTTGCCAGCCAAGGCTATAGAACCCAATCTGCCCTATTATTTAACCCATTACTGGAGGGAAGAGACGGATTCATATCTTTTTCAAGGGTTTTTGTGCGTAAGTGAATGCAAGGAATTCAACCGTAATTCGAACTCGGCTTCTCGACTTGTCGTTCCGAGCCGATATCCACTGCACCACCCGTACCACAAAGCCCATCCCAGTCATTTTTGTACTATATTTAAATTCTGTACGAACGATGAAAACTTATCAGAATAATTGGCATGAAAATACTAAAGAAAAAAACACATAGAAGTTACGGATTGAAGCTGAGATGCCAGATTAAGATTGATAATATTGCCAGTAATTCAGGGTTGGATTGTTTTTCATTGATGATATAGCAAATTTATTATTAACATTGATCTTGGTCTTGGGAGATTACTTCAGATTTGTAATGATGTTTTTCTTGACGCTCAACTCCATTCCGTACTTGGCGGAGGTTTCGATCAAACTGTTCGTCGGTTTCGGCAGTTCTTCTCTCCCGCCTGCCAACGCACCAGTATCATCAGCAAAACTAAGGATAGTAAATCCAACACGTTTGATAGTACTTCTGTTTCCTTTCGTAATTATACATTCGATAAACATACTAATAGGTATGGATAGGCTCGTCCATGGCTCGGTTCTCACACCTCCCACATTTCTTGTAGAGGAATAGAGATTTATCACTTTTTTCCTTTTAAGGATTGGATTTTCGATTCCTTTTTAAGTCTACATCACCTCTACAACTTTAACTTTTCTGTTTGAGGTCTAAAATTTTATTTACTATTTTATTTTTTATTCTATTTCTTCTTATCGTCCTGTTCACATTCCTACTCAGTCTTTTATAGAGTAGAGGTTTATCCCTTTTTTCCTGTTTAGGATTTGTTTTCCGGTTCTTTCTTGACATGTCCCGGAAAGGGATATATATATATATATATATGATTCGAAGTAGCTAAGCGGTTTTGGCAAATGTAACCGGGTAGGACAATCTAGCAAGTACCCGTAATGAACTGGTACTCGTCGTAGTCGTATGCAGTATGCATAGGCGCAGGCATATGCAATAGGCGTAGTCAATAGGCGTTCCAATAGGCGTCCCCGCCTTAATCTGTATTTATGGCTGACACCAGTCAATCATATTACTGTGAGGGGGAACCAAGGTGTATGCATATTCATTACATCACTTCTGTAGTCTTTTCATTCTCTTTCACTCCCAGTAATTCTTAGTGCGTCTTAGTGGCATTACCTCCTTACCTGAAAAAGTTGGAGATTCAAAAGTTCATTAAACGAAAATTATACTGTTGACTTTTGAGTGCAGTTGTTACATGGTACTGGTCTCGTTGGAGTTCTATATTACTATAAGTCCGATCTTTAGTGAATATCTATGGTGATGATATAAAGGCATACGTGTATACCTGCAAAATTCTAGATGACCAGATGCTAGCAGCTGATCTCTCCCCAGACAAACTCTAAATGCGGAAAACTGGCTGATCATGTTGTTGCTGTTGTTGTTGTTCTTCTTTTATGTGCCATGTCCTTTCAGAACATAGGCGATTATGGCATTCCACGTCTCTCTATCCATGGTGGCTCTTAGCACACCTTCTTCTGTTACACCATGCAACCCTCGTTCCATCATCCACCTGCTCAGGTCTTTCAAATACGTTATCCGCTGCTTTCTCCTGTCTCTCCTTCCCTTTATCTGGCCTGTTAGTATCAGATTCTCCAAGCTCCCCTTCCTCATTGCATGTCCCAGGAAATTTAGTTGTGTTTTTCTGATTCTCAGTATTAATTTCCTTTTCATCTCTATCCTTTCCAGAACCTCGTCATTGCTCACATGCTCAGTCCATGATATCCGCAGCATCCTTCTGTAGAACCACATTTCAACTGCTTCAAATTTTTCTTTCTTCTTCGAAGATATTATCCAACATTGTCATTGAAGAACCGACATCACATATGGAGATACTTGGCAGCCTCGACATATTTGGGAAAGACCTAAGAGTAATCAAGAATCTCTACAGGCAGCAAAATACCTGCATACGGACAGGTAACGAATTCAACTAGATACGCCTAGCAAAAGCTTATATGTCTCCCCGTCCAACACCAATATAAATGACTTAAATTTGAAGCAAACATTTGTGGGAAAACTTTCGCAGTCAAGTGAAACCCAACTATTAACTGATAATATTTTTCAATGGTCGTACCAAACCAACTATATATCATGTATACATAAAACCAAACGAGTTACATTCCATCATCGTCTTGAGGAGCCACCTGCCTTGAGTAACTGTTAGGCCTCAAAAAATTCAAGAGACTTCAGTAGAACTCGTAATTATGATTCATTAATAAATATGCAGGAAAAATGTTTGGTTCCCTGTCAATCAGTCAAGTGTCATGCGGGATACACGATTTGGACGATCATGTCTTGAAAGAGACATGACTGACTGGGCAGAAGATTATCCTGCAGTAGGTTGTCATTACTTTAGACTGATTGTCAGCCAAGGCTATAGAACCCTATCAGTCCTATTATTTAACCCATAACTGGAGGGAAGAGACGGAGTAATACCTTTCCCAAGGGTATTAGTGTGCAAGTGAATGCCAGTCTTCCCTTTCAGTCTCGGTAGAGTCCAAAATCCTTGTGGGTAACAAATTGTTTTCCACCTTTCAACTCCTTTTCTCAAAGACGATACATCGCAACCCTCCCACAGATCTTTCCACAAAAAGAGCTCAGACAAACTACATTCCTTTCTTCCACCAATTCTAACTTAGAAATGCACCATGCTACGCATCTTGCAGCAAACCACCGCCATTCCCTTCAAGTTCCACTGGTGGGAAGTAGTTTCATACAAGCATCTACTTCCCGTGGAAACGACTCCCAAGAAGATGTTTTCTCGATCACTACAATCTTAACGTGTTTAAGTCTAGAGTTAACCGTTGTCTTCCTCACCTATTCGCATAAACTGTGTCTCATACTCTATAACCCTCTACTTTGAGTGGCTTCCGGACCTTTTACAAAGTGAACCTAATCGTAAAAAAAATCATTGTATTTTTGAAGAAGATTCTAAAAAAATTATAACAAAAAATTAGAGTTGAAATAATAAAACAGGTCGTCACTAGTCTTCAATTAAAGACATGTCATGCCGCAAGATTTTTTTTTACTTCGTTGGTTTTATTTGATGTTGGTCATGGTTGGTCGAGCTGTAATTAATTTTCATTTCACACAAGACTGGACATGAAGTTTGAAGCGGATTTAAATATTTATCAAGATTAGATATGAAATTAACTTAGCGTAGATTGACACAAAGCAAGAAACGGAGAAAAATTGTAAGGCGACATTTTCTCGTGATTTTCCGATAACGTTGTCATGGATTGTTATTTTACAATGGGCGGATGAAAAGGAATTTCATTAATTAATGAAATGGGATTGATTATTGGGGTTATGCGGAACCAAGGGATTGATTTGATCTCCGAGTCGACATAATTTATTGTTCAATACGATGGTGGCATCACGGCAGATGCAAGTATGTAATTATTCATTGTCATCATTATCTATCTATCTATCTATCTATCACATACTCTTTTTTATCTATCGGTTTTAATACACTGGGGTCCAGTGCATATCTTCAACAGGTCTTCATTGGAGATCTTCTCTAGCCAAAATATTCTGAGTATGGAGTATGGCTGCCATATTTGGACTGGAATTGCTACTACTCATTTTCTAGTTGTTGATAGACGTGATGAAGGATTATCCACCCTTCAATGCCTTTCCCACAAATGAAACATTACTAGACTTTCACCATTTTATCGTTAGTTTCATGGAAAATGCTCAGACGATCTGTTTATCTTCAGCTCCAGACCTTCAAATCCAGGACCCGCCATATCACATATACACGGTCGAAACCAACGTTCCATTTGTATTCCATTAGTTAAGAGGAAGTTCTACTTTTATTTTATTCATTTCACCACAAGCAAGCCCATAACGCCACTAGGACGCAAAGAGTTATTGGGAGTGAAAGCGAAGACTTTAATGACGAAAAATGACGATAAAACAGCTTCCCAAGAAGACAGACGATAGAGTTTGGCGTTGCATTTAAATTTTGGAAGGTGGCAAAAAAGAAAAAAATCGGAAGGGAGTTCCACAGGCGAGGAGTGAGAGAATATATATATATATATATATATATATATATATATATATATTATGAAATGAATTAGAGCGCTCTAGCTATTGGCCGCGTATAATGATATGCGCTAAAAAGTCTGCCTATTTCCACCGAATCGCCCATAGCCCAGGGGTAGAGTCGCCGACTGACGCCATTTCGGTCGGGTTTCAATCCTAGGTAAGAAAGCAATCGGAGTCTAACGGTACTGATGAGCTGTGATACGGCGAAACAGATCTGTCTTCGGATGACAATATATATATATATATATGTATACATAGAGAGAGAGAGAGAGAGAGAGAGAGAGAGAGAGTTATTATTAGTGTTATAATAGTAATATATGCGTCTGCAACTCAAAAGCTGTCAAGTTTCGTTGACAAGTGCACCATCATCAGGCATTGAAATATTGTTATTATTTTCTTGACAGATGATGGCGCACGAGGCATTGAAACCTGAAGCTTTTGAGTTGCATTCCCATATCTTATTGTTATAAAAATAATAATAATTATCTCTCTATAAATGCTTTACACTTGCGCTGAACACTTTATAAAAAGTAAAAATTACCAAACTGTTGAATATCTATCCATTAGTTCATACTACTATATATATATATATATATATATATATATATATATATATATATATAAACTTATTTATAAATGGAGCTTTGTCTGTGTGTGTGTGTGTGTGTGTGTGTGTGTGTGTGTGTGTGTGTGTGTGTGTGTCCGTTACCTATAAACTCCGAAACGGCTGAACCGATTTTTTGGGAAATTTACACAGTTATACGATAAGCGTCTGCAAGTTTTCTTAGCTACGTTTTGTGTCGAGGTACCCCTGAAAAATATCGAAAATCGATAATCGAATAAATCGGGTTATAGAAGGAGTGGTCCCATTTTAATCAAATTTGATACACTCATAGACAAAGACATAAGAAACGATATTTAGAAGTTTCAAGGTTACAGTTCTTATAATAGTGCAGGAAATCGATAATATATATATAGAACAGGCAAGATGTTTGTGTGTGTCTGTTTATCTGTCTGTATGTCCTTTATACAAATCCACAATTTTTATCCGATTCTCACCAAACTTCACACAAATATTCTTTAGGCTGAGTCTGAGCTCCAGGTCCATGGATTAGTTTTAATGCTTTCATTAAACCCGAGTAACGCCGGGCTATATTGCTAGTATATATATATAAACTATAACTTATAATATATATATATATATATATATATATATATATATATATTATAAGTTATAGTTTAGAAAGGATGAAGTAAAAAGGATAGAACGGAATGGACAACAAAAAAGGAAATCGAAAAAAAGGGGTAAAACAAAAAGGAAAGAGAGACAGATAGGAAATAAAGAGAGTAGGAAGACGAGAGAGAAAGAAAGAGCTAAGAGGAAAGAGCCAAAGATAACGGCTCAGAGAGAAACAAACCCTTTTCCTCCCTTCTTTTCTATCCTCCTTACTTCGTACTAATTTCCAAAAATAAAGGGGAAGTGAAATTTTTTAATCTTCTTTTTCAAAAATAACTTTTAGTACCATCATTAACTACCGGATGAAATATTGTTTTTTCGATGTCGAAACAAATGTACACTTTTGTAGTAAATTATAATTTGTACATGTTCTAAACTACAACTCATAATAAATATTCATTGCTCTATTTCTATATTGAGAACTGTTTTAAATTAATGTTTTGAATGTTTTTAATACCGTCTTCGTTCTTAATTCACTTGGATTTATATATATATATTTTTTTTCTAAACATGTACTGTCTATTATGAATGTCTATTATATTTAATCATGAGCCGTTCTAAACATCGTATTTTGGCTTTAATTTCAGTAGAAAATAATATATATATATATATATAGATAGATAGATAGATATATGTATGTATTTTTAATAGGTTTCACTCCATACAAAGCAGTAAAGTCACTAATACTCAAGGTGCAAGATATTGCAGGGTTTGGAAGAATTATGAACAGATATATAAAATTATGTAATAGATCCTGACTTGGCATCTCAGATACAGTCACTATCTCCCCGGCGCAATGTGGCTTCCCTGTGTCTCTTCTACAAATAATTTCACGGCTTCTGCTCCGATTAACTTAGCTCACTGGTGCCTCCTATATATAAATTTACTCGTGCCACAAGATTAGTAACTAGGTCCCACCCTTTTAATGTGAAACCAATAAATTGTAAACGCAAATTCTACTCCATCAGCTTCTTTTCTCGCACTTCCAGCCTGTAGAATTCCCTTCCATTTACTTGCTTTCCCAACAGTATAATCTCCCAGAATTTAAATGTAAAGTCAATAGTCATCTCCTATCTTACTGGCTTGCATTCTCTCTGTCATGCTCCTTCCTCCATCCACTTCACTCTCATCAGTATTCTCATCCTTCTCTTACCCACTTCCTGACACCCCCTATAACTTGTCACTCTTTCTCATAACTTTCCTCCTATGTAACCCCCTGCAAAACAGTGGCAGCAAAATGCCTTGCTTGAGGCGATAGAATTATATAAAAAATAAGATAATGAGCGGGAAGAGGAAATAACCAGGAGGACAGTAAATAGCGATTGACATTGCATTTAAATTTGTGCATATATTTAATTTTGAGTATTGAATACTGCTGCCACATCTGGTCGGGTGCCCCTGCTATTCACCTCGGGGTTCTTGACAAAATCCAACAGAGAAACTGTAATGTGATCGATACCGACTTGTCAGCTCGGCTGCAGTCACTCTCTCACCGGGGTGACGTGGCTTCCCTGTGCCTCTTCTCCAAATACTTTCACGGCTTCTGCTCCAATGAACTTAGCTCACTGGTGCCCCCTAGATATGAATTTACACAAGCTACTAGATTAGCAACTAGGTCCCACCCTTTTACAGTGAAACTGATAAAATGTAACCGCAATTTCTACTCTAACAACTTTTCTCACACTTCCCGCTTGTGGAGTTCCATTCCATATACTTGCTTCCCCGGCAGATACAATCTCCAGGAATTTAAATGTAAGGTCAATAGACATCTCCTATCTCACTAACTCGCATCCTTTCTCTCAAGCTATTTTTTCCATCTTCTCCACACTCATTACACCCGCATTCTCATCCGTCTATTACCCACCTCCTGACATCCCCTATAACTAACCTCTCTTTCTCATTACTTTCCCCTATGAAACCCCCTGTACAACTGTGGCAGTAAAACTACTTTGCTTGAGGTGAAATGGTTATAATATATATATATATAGTATTCTCATCTGTAGACAGATTTGTTTCGTTGCATCACAGCTCATCAGTACGGTTAGACTCCGATTGCTTTCTAACCCAGGATTGAAACCCAACCGAATTGGCGTCAGTCGGCGATTCTACCTCTGAGCTACGGGCGTTCGGTGGAAGAAGGCAGACCTTTTATATATATATATTGGGCATATAGTTTTGCCGATTTTATTTCACACCAACGAATCAAAATTTTCTACTCAACAACTCAAAAATGTAAATTTAAAATGTTCAGTGTCCCCCTTCCATTTGAATTTCAGGGCAACATTCTCAAAAAGCAGTGTTAGGGTTATTCTGTCCAGAATTTGTAGCTTCTCCGTTGACCACTCCACCATCCATCCTCAATATCTTACCACAAATACAGCCTTAGTAACAGCAGTTATTCAATATGGACTTCGGAAGAAGCCTCAGCCTTTTCATGTACGTCTTTGTAATCATTTCTCGCCTTCTTTCTTCCGAGGACGACATTTAACTCCAGAATACCAAGGTATTTGACTTCAGTTTCTTCTTGGTCAGCGATGGGTTCTTCTCATTGTAATCCAGTCCTTCTATGAGTGACTCTTCTATTGCTTCATCGTCAGTACAGCGCATGCGTAAACGTCAGGTCTAAAGTTCTTGCTGCAGTAGATTTTCACTATTTGCACCACTGATTCAGTCTGACACTCTATTTGCGTTTGCAGAAAAAGACAGAAGTGATGGCCTTCTCCGTCCGTATATAAGATGCATCCGATTTTTTCTCTGAAAAACATTTATAATGAGATCAGAGTAAAACGAAGAGCAAAATCCACTTAAAATATTCTTTTCGTTTACAGACAGACCAAAAGAGTTAATTGCCAGCATGCAAATCAGTCTTCCATGAAGGCAAGCTTCTTTGCATAAGGCTAATGTAGATATCACCGCTGATTCACTAAAAATTATCATATCATGATGAAAAAATGTGGCTCTTTTTTTTCTCTTGATTTGCTCATTTTAAATAAAACAAAGTCTTATCGTCAAGATCTTAATGCCATTTTATGAGAAAAGACCAAAAGATTTTTTGATTATTAAATTACATTTTTAATCCCTTTTAGAACGTTCGAAATGTTGGTTAAAAAAATTTTTTTTTCGTCAAGGGGGGTATGGGGGGACCAAAGTTTATTAGTATATTACATTTTAGCATCTTTTTCGGCGAAAAACACATTCATATAGGAATTCTTTCATAAATAAAAAATTCTCGGATTTTAATGAAAGTTTCAGAACTCATTCACAAATCAGTTGAATTAGTTTAGAAATGTATATATTTTAAAAATAAAATCTTGATGTTTTTTTTACATCTGTTACCCATAATTTAGGCACTTCGACCCGGTGTAATGGTTAGCAAGCTTGTCTCGTCGCTAGAACCTATTACAACTGAATAATAATAGGTACTTGGTACTCCATACATTCAGCCTTGTGCCACATCTGAGAGGTGCTTATGAGAATTAACTGTTACCCCTACTTACTTAATTTTAAGATGTTTCGAGAAATTTATTTTTTGTCACTTAATTTCTTATATTAATTAAAAGTAGAAGTCCCTAGAGAATTTATATCAACAATTAATTTTGTCAAACAAAACCCAAACTTACCGAAAATCTTCCCCGGATATGTTTTGTATCGTATAAACGTGCAAACTTCTGTAGATAGGGATTTTCATACACGACATTATCGGAAAACTAGCAGTATATCCTGGCGTTGCTCGGGTGTAATGGAAGCTTTTATATATATATATATATATATATATATATATATATATATATATATATATTATCGATTTTCTGCAGTATTGTAAGAACTGCAACCTTGAAACTTCTGAATATCGTTTCTTATGTCTTTGTCTATGAGTGTATCAAATTTGATTAAAATGGGACCACTCCTTCTATAACCCGATTTATTTGATTATCGATTTTCGATATTTATCTGGGGTACCTCGACACAAAACGTAGCCAAGAACACTCGCAGACGCTTATAGTACAACTGTGTAAATTTTCAAGAAAATCGGTTCAGCCCAGCCGTTTCGGAGTCGGTAACGGACACACACACACACACACACACACACACACACACACACACACACACACACACACACACACACAGACAAAGTTTCATTTATAAATAAGTTTAGATAAGCGTTCTAGCTATAGTGAATTGGAAGCTAAGTTAACTAAAATTCAATAAAATATTAAATCACGGAGAATATTTTGCGACCTTTTTATATAATTACTGAGTACTTAAAAAGTATATAAAAACCGCACTAACATTATATTCTTCAAACGTTATCCCAAATATATCCACTATAGAAAAACATTGGATAAACTTCTGTTATTCGAGATGCCAACATATCAAAACCGTAAATAGACGGAAACGCCCTTGTTAAAAAAATGCAATTCCGCGATATTTTTCAAATAAATTATGTAATATTTGTTTCAAATCAGCTTGATTAAACTATAAATCAGCTAATATTCCTGAAATAAAGTTTCAGAATTTGACAGATGGCTAAAAATGTCACTGAATTCAGCAATATTATTAATTTCAGCACGAAAACACCTTCCTGTCAATTTCAATTAGTTTTCAAATACCGAAAAAAGTATTTTGCTTATTGTAAACTAGTAGTATAGCCCGGCGTTGCTCGGGTGTAATGAAAGCTATAAAACTAATCCATGGTCCTGGATCTCAGACTCTTTGGACGTTGGCACGAAAGACTAAAAAGCAATAGTTGTTTCCAGTTAAAGCGAAACCGTAGACTGAAAGAAAAATGAATGGATGTAAGTCAAATTTTGATTTCCTGGTATCGATATCAAATAAGTTTTTTCGTCGTAAACTGAATTTTGAAAGCTAAATAAGTCCTCTGAGTAAATGGTCTCATGGCTGAGACTAAGAACTACAATTATACCTACTTAGAGCCAAACCCGAAGCAAAAACTAAAATAAAAGAGCTGAAAAAATACAGACATACAAGCAGATAAACAGACACACAAAAAACATCTTGCCTTATATATATATATATATATTATCGATTTTCTGCATTATTGTAAGAACTGCAACCTTGAAACTTCTGAATATCATTTCTTATGTTTTTGTCTATGAGTGTATCAAATTTGATTAAAATCAGACCACTCCTTGTATAACCCGATTTTTTCGATTATCGATTTAAAACCTAGCTAAGAACACTCGTAGACGCTTATAGTTCAACTGTGTAAATTTTCAAGAAAATCGGTTCAGCCCATCCGTTTCGGAGTCTACACACACACACACACACACACACACACACACACACAAAATTCCATTTATAAATAATAGATTTAATATATTAGTTTGAAATTAATACTAAAATCAAAGCTTTAAGAAAGATTTTTCATTAAAAAATTGTGCTTTGTTCAACATTCACAGAGCCCACCCGTGGTTTATACAGGAACTATGCTGAGCAGACCTTAGTTTCAGTTTCTGGGAGAGAACGCGTTATCTAGCATGATCAGCAGTCATCATGATCGAGGGTTTGAGTGTTGCTAGCCGTGTTCAGAATATTGATTATGCTGCCTTTTCATGCAACTTATTACTATCAGTGTATCGAAGATTGAAAGGGGCCTGAACATCAAACTAGTA
Source organism: Ascarosepion bandense (assembly GCA_037127315.1). Taxonomy (NCBI): domain Eukaryota; kingdom Metazoa; phylum Mollusca; class Cephalopoda; order Sepiida; family Sepiidae; genus Ascarosepion; species Ascarosepion bandense. Next base: position 661,361 of record JBBBDQ010001650.1, read on the forward strand.
CCACTGCTATGATTATTATTATTATTATTATTATTATTATTATTATTATTATTTTCTTTAATTTCTGTGCTATACAGAGAGACATCCGGTCAGAAATAGCTTCATGATATTTTCCACTGATCATATTTGCAAAAAAAAAAACCCTAAGATGACACAAATCTTACATAAATCACTTCGTAATGTGTAGGCTGTACCTGTGAGTAATTTTTTTTTGTATTTCTTTAAGACATGGGCTACCAGGAATCACTTCAATGAGTTTATTGGAACCTTTTCGAATTAATCCGAAGGCTCCAAGTACCACTGGAATTATTGATGTCTTTATGTGCCACATTTCTTTTAGATTTCCACTTCAACACCTTTGTATTTTGGTAGTTTTTTGAAGATCTCCAAAGATTAATGTGTCTATAGGAACTGTCATATCAATAAGAACGCACATCTTGTTCTTGTGGTCTTTGATCACGATGTCTGGGGGGGGGTGAGCATTCATTGTTCTGTCTATGCATTATTATTATTATTATTATTATTATTATTACGTAAACATTTAACTTTGTTTTGGATCTGTATCTCATTGAAACAGTTTTATCACTAATGATATATTCTATTTCAGTTCCATTGAAAAAAAATGTTTTCAGTTCCATTGAATAAAAAATATCACTGACAAAGGTTACAGAAGCAACGGAAAATCTTTTGATTTCTTCAAAGCAATGATTGGGCTCCTACATGTCAAATAAATCAAAAATAGAAAAAACATATTTTTCCATCCAAAAGTCATCATTTGTGTTTTTATGTGATAGCATACAGGTCTAGTTAGGTACAAAAAAGAGACATATTGGTAGACCTTTTAAAAATGACCATTAATATTATGCTGGAAATAAATTGATATGCGACGGAGTGTCAGAAAACGCTCCACCCTCAAAAATCACATGAAAATCCATTAGGAAGCTGAACAGAATATAAAAACAGGCCGGACTCTGTGCAGAGCAACTTAATTTGACGCGACTGCAATAAGCATTTTAAATTACTTGTCAGCGATGATCTTATTCAATTAATGAGCTGAAAGACTCATGTATGTATTGCATACATGAAAAGACGTATGTATGTATTGCATACATGAAAGACGTATGTATGTATTGCAATTTTGTAAGCGTATCTTAAATGGAACACAATTACGAAAATATGGGGCACAGAGTGAGGATCGAAATCGCTTCTTCTATGTGCCAGGTCCCTTCAGGATGCAGGTGATCATGGCCTTCCACATCTCTCGTAGTGGCTCTTAGCACGCTTTCTCCTGTTACCCAACAGAAACCCCGTTCTATCATCCATTTGAGCAAGTCCGTCAAGTATGCTACGCGTTTCTCTTCTCTGCCTCTTTTCCCCTCTATCTTACCTGTGAGTATCAGATTCTCCAAACCCTCTTTCCTCATGACAGTTCCCAGGAAATTCAACTGTCTTTTCCGGATGTTAAGTATCCTTTTCGTTTCTACGTTTTTATCTTCCCCAAATCCTCGTCGTTACTCTCATGTTCGGTTCATTCTATCCTCACCATCCTTCTGTAGTACCATAGTTCAGTTGCTTCAAGTCTCTCCTTCATCTTTTAAGAGGTAGTTCAGCATTCGTTGCAATATTGAAGAAAAGACATCACATGGTAAACTTGTACCCTCTTCTTTGTTTCCAGCGACATTTTCCTGTCTCTTAATACTCTACTTATCTTCTGGAATGCAACTTTGGCCATGCCTTCGGATCTCAGTGTCACACTTTCCGCCTTCTGTTAAAACACTTCCCATTTGTTCAATCTAAACGAGTTTGTTAACCATTACACCACCTCAAAGTGTTTAATCAAATACGGTTATTTTCTAAGCCTATGTTAGATGAGACACAAGACCAAAAGTACGGGGACCCAGGGAGGATCGAACTCACTACTCAGTCGTAACTGATCTAACTAGACAGGCTTGCTAACCATTATTCCAGGTCTAAGTGCCCAATCAAACAAGATGATTTTTTAAGCGTAGGCTAGATGTGGTACAAGGTCGACAGTACTGGGCCTCCAGTGAGTATCGAAGACTAACCATTACACCACACTGAGGTGGCCTCATGTATGCATGCATCAATATATGTATACAGTAGCGTTCACGTTTAAAATTAAAAGCATGTTCTAAAGATTAGATCTGGATAAAAAATCAGTCAAGTGCATTGCGTGATACAAGCTTGAACTATCATGTCTTCAAAGAGACATGCCTGACTTGAAAGAAGATTAGGTAGGTTGCTATTACATTATGCGGTAGACTGGTTGCCAACCAAGGCTATAGAACCCAATCTGTCCTGCTATTTAACCCATCAGGGAGAAAAGACGTATTAAAACCTTCCCCAAGGGTATTTGCGCGTCAAGTAAATGTAACGAATTCAACTGGAATCCGAACACGGCTCCTCGATTTTCTCGTCACAAGGCCGATATCTACTGCACCACAACGCACATCCTGAAAGCATTTGGTAAATAATCTGAAAATCTTGTTTTACACCTTGGTAAATTTGCTAACCAACCAACCAACCAACCAACCAACCAACTCTGCCAAAGCTACTCCACCATAGCTACATTATTTATTTAGCTATTGCACGATATATACGTCATCTGGTTGAGTGTACGAGAGTCATTCAATAAATAAGGTGAATATTTCGGTATATGGACTTCTACGAAGGTCATTCAATAATTAAGGTGAAATTTTCGGTATAAGGAAATCTACGAGAGTCGTTCAATAAATAAAGTCAATTTTTCGGTATAAGGACTTCTAATGCAGATAGAAACATTTTTTTAAATTGTTTTCCTTTACTTTTTTTCAAAGGGATTTAAAGTTTTTTGCAAATTGAAAAAACACTTTGAGAGTTTTGTAGATTTTCAAAGATGGCCGACCAAGAAGCATGCTCCAGGATTGAACAGTGGTCAGTTCTGAAGTTCTTTGGTTGCTGAAGAGTGCAAACCAGTTGAAATTCATAGAAGAAAGTTAACTGTGTATGGTGCCACATGTTTCAGCCAAAAAACGTCTACAATTGAGCTAAATTGTTTAAAGAAGGACGAAGCATTGTTGAGGATGAAGACAGGCCTGTAAGGCCTTCAGAAGTTAGGTCTCCTGAGGTAATAGAATCAGTCAATGATCTCATTCAGTCTGACAGAAGGGTGACAGTGGATGACGTTGCAAGGAATTTGTGCCTATCTGTTGGGACAGCAAACAAAATTGTCCATGGAGTCTTGCATCAAGACAACGCAAGGCCTCACACAGCAGCCCAAACGGTGCAGACCATCAACGAGCTAGGCTGGGAACTGCTCCTTCATCCTCCTTAAAGCCCAGACCTTGCCCCTTCATACTTTCATCTGTTTGGTCCCTTGAAAGCGTTCACGAGAGACACGAAGTTTGATAGCGACGATGAAGTCAAAAGCGCTGTGAGCGATTTACGCTGAGGGAAATACGGAAGCTTGAGCACAGATGGAAAAAGTGTATGTCACTGCTGGGAGGCTACGTTATGCAGTGCACTGATTTCGCTAATATGTTGATATGACGACTTACCTTTTATGTTTATACTTAATAAAACAGACACATTTTAAAGGCCGCTCATACTGCGCATGCGTAACATCTAAACATTTCTGACAATAGAATCGACATGAAAAGACGACATTAAAAAAATAATTGTGAAAGGAGTAAGTAATTAAATAATGAAAGACACAATAGAAAAGAAATGGCTTTAAGCAAATTTCCCGTTCAAATATTAATATTGCCGGCAGATTATTGCTTTACCGACCACATTATTAAAAAGCATGTAGTCATGTCAGCTAATTAAATTTTCGTTTGTTAATGATTTGGGACAGTTATATATAATGTGCGTTGTGGTGCAGTGGATATCGATTCGGAATGAGAAATCGGATAGCCGAGTTCGGATTCCACTTGAATTCATTGCATTCACTTACGCGCATAAGCCTTAAGGAAAGGTATTAATCCGTCTATTCCTTCCAGTGATAGGTTAAATAACAGGACAGATTGAGTTCTTTAGCCTTGGTTGGCCACCAGTCTACCGCATAAAGTAAATCTTCTACCCAGTCAGTTATGTCTCTTTCGAGACATGATCGCCCAAGCGTGTATTACGTATGACACTTAACTGACTAAAATATAATGTTCATAAAAATTTGATTATCTATCTATCTATCTATCTATCTATCTATCATCATTTCACCCCCAAGGAAGGCAGTACTGCCACTGATGCGCTGGGAGTTACAAAAGAGGAGAGTGATGAGAAAGAGGAACAGGGGAGTCAGAGAATGGATAAGAGAAGGATGAAAACACTGGTGTGAAGAGAGCTGCATGAGAGTAGAATGAAAAGGGAGAAGAACTTGAAACAAGGGTTATCAGGGAAAAGGTGAAATAAAAGATGGCAATTGACATTGCATTTAAAATCTTGGAGATTGTAGCTGTCAGGAAAGCAGTTATATGGAAGGGAATTCCACAGGCGGGAAGTGAAAGAAAAGAAGCTAATGAAGTTGCATTTAATTTTGATCTGTTTCACTGTAAAAGGGTGGGACCTAGTTGCTAGTCTAGTAGCTTTGGTAAATTCATGCAGAGGGGGCACAAGGGGGATAAGTTCATCAAAGCAGAAGCCGTGCAAGTATTTGTAGAAGTGACAGAGGTAATCCACATTACAGTAGAAAGAGACTGGAGTTGAGCAACCAGGTCGGGATCGATCACATTGCAGATTCTACGTTGGATTTTGTCAAGAACCCCGAAATTAATAGCAGGGGCACCCGACCAGATGTGACAGTAGTATTCAATGCACGGGCGGATGGTAGATTTATATATGTGAAAGATGGATTCAGACGAGAAAAACAGTGAACCGATCATTTTAGCAACAAATTTAGCTATGGATGCAATGTAATCCTCCCACTTGAGGTCGGCTGATACAGTTAGGCCGAGGAGGCGCAGGGAGACCAGCCTGATCAATGTTGATGGTGGGTAGGAATGATTTTCTATGGTTGTTAAAGGATAGCAGATTCGTTTTGGAAGCATTAAATTTTACGAGCCATTTCCGTTCTCGAGTAGTTTTCGCACCGAAGGTTATCATCGTGCTATGTCGGTTGCTAATCGACTTAACGCACCCGAAATCTTAGGAACTTGGTAATATTCCACTGAAAGCTGACTCCTTAGTATTCGGCTACTGCCGACTAATATCAACTGCCTAGTAGCTCTACTGAACTCCAATAGAATTCTAAATAACGCTCTAGAACTTCTAAGAACTATTATTAACTTCACAAGAACTTCTCGAATTAACTTCCGGTTAACTCTTATTAATATAGGAGGGAGAGTCCATTATCTGAGGAATAGGTGTGTTTCACCATAACAATTTCTTACCCCAGTTCACCACAGATTGAAGATCCTTCTCAAGAGCAGCAGCGAGCTTATCTTTGTCTGCCTTGGCAGATTTATTACTGAGGCGTGAGTAAATGGTCAGCGTAAATGTCTGCTTGGAATTTGATCACATCTAGGCGATCGCTGATGAAGATCAGAAAGAGCGTCGGAGCTAAGATAGAGCCCTGGATAGAGCGTTCGTGTGAGAGAATCGGGAGCCATGTCCGTTCAAGACAACCTTTGACGACGTTTCGATAGAAACGATTGGATCAAAACAAGCAAGTTTCCTGTAATACTATAGCCTTGTACCTTGCTGTTGTGGAGTAGTTTTCACTATGAAAGTTATAATCGTGCTATGTCGACTGCTAAGAGACTTAACGTACCCAAAATGTTAGGAACTTGGTAATCTGCCACTGTAAGCTGACTCCTTAGTATTCGGCTACTGCCGACTAATATCAACTGCCGTAGTTCAACTATGTCCAAACTGGAACTAACTAGTAGTTCTACTGAACTTCAATAGAACTCTAACGAATTCTCTAGATCTTCTAAGAACTTCCAAGAACTTCCCAAGAACTTCTCAAGTTAACTTCTTGTTAACTCTTATTAGTATAGGAAGGAGAGTCCATTATCTGAGGAATAGGTGTGTTTCACCATTACACTTGCGTAGAAGGCCAGCGTGCCAAACTCTATCAAATGCTTTGAAGAAACCCAGAGGTACAGCTTTTGCTTCACCGTTCTTATCGAGGGCCTAGTATATGTACTGGGTGATGGTAGTTAGTACATCAGCAGTAGACCTGGCAAAGCGGAAACCATGCTCTCTGTCCAAGAATAGTTTTATGGGCAGTGAGATGTTAAACCATTTCACCAGTGATGGTAGCCTCGAACACTTATAAAATTCGTAGAAGTCTGATAGAGCGATAATTAGAGGGATCGAAGTGTTCTGATTTCTTGAATACAGGAACCATTAAAGAAGACTTCCAGCAAGCAGAAAAACAGTAAACAGAAAGGCAGCATTTATAGAGTTTAGCGAGGACAGAGGAGAGTTCGGGGGGTACATTTCTTCAAGACAATGACCGGGATTCTGTCGCTTCCACTCACCTTATGGAGGTCAAGTTTTGAAATTATGTTAGTGACCATAGAGGGGCTTATGTAAACATCCCTCAATCGAACCTCAGTTCTAGGAGGGATATCGGGTGCGTATACTCCAGACGAGTCAAATGTAGAATTGGAGGAGAATCAGCGAGCAAAGACGCGGCCTATTCAGCTGTGGCTGGGAGGACCTCAAATTTATTGATTAAAGGAGGGATCGAAGATTTGCTGTTGTTCAGCACACATTTACAGAGCCGCCAGCAGTCTTTGCAGCTTAACTTACGGGCTGCTATATGCTGCTTCATTCTCTCAGTAAACAACAGCTTAGCGTCATTTAAGGTCCTCTTACACTCACTACAAGCAGAGGCAAATAGGCGCCTATTATGGTCAGACGCGTGGCTCCAATATAGCTGGAAGAAGTGATTATTATAGGCAATGGTGGACGAGCAGGTAGGAGAGAACCAGGGGGACGAATGAGGTTTATAACGGAACTTCCTGGCCGGGATGAAAGTATCGATGCCAGCTTTCAGCTAGGAAGAGACTTCAGAGGCGCATTCCTCAATGAGGAGGCTAAACAAGTTTTCCCAAGGAACGTCACAGAAAATCGCGGAATCTCAGTTTTCTCTTTGATAGTAATAAGAAATTATGTTGGTAGGAGGTTCCTGCGGGGATGGTAGTGGAGAGATATATTCATGGAAACTACAGCATTATCAGAGTTTCCAAGAGGACAGAGTTGCAAGGCTTGGCAAGAGTCATGGACAGAGGTGAAGCAGAGATCTAGCAAAGAAGTGTGTCCTAGCGGGGTACTGGGGAAGTGCGTGGGGAATTCCAGCACTTGCATAAGAGATTGAATAACTGTAAAGTTCATAGCATGAATGCCAGCAGGATTAGTGTCAGAGATTTTAGCCACTTGGAGTGGTGGGCATTAAAATCGCCGAACACAAATATGTTAGCGAATGGGTGGGAGAAAATATCCTTATCTATATTATCAGAGATACTGTCTAGCAGGGAGTAGTCAGATGAGGAAGGGAAACAGTACAAAATAAAAACATAGCTAACCGATTTTAGAAGTGAAAGGCGGAGACACATGTATGAGTGACGAGGCGATTCGAAAGAAGTCATCCTAGCTAGATGGAGGTGTTCACTGACGTAAACCCCCAAGACTATTCATATGGACAGTTGAGTCCTTCCCTAAGAGGGGATGGTAGCCAAATATCGAGAGTTCAGACGAGGGGATTGAGGGGTTAAGATTGGTTTGGCAAAGCGCTAGGATGTCAGGAGACTTTTCTTGGAGGAAAGATTCCACGTTGCAGAAGTTGGTACGCATACCACGGATGTTTGTATAGGAAATGTTGAGTGGTTTAGTAAATTTTCATTTGGTTACTTTAGCTTTACTTCTTGAGATGCGATTGTTCATATTTGTGTTGTTGGTGAGGAGAGACTTCAAGTAGAGGTGACAGACGGTCATTGACTGCGACATGTGCAGAAAATGAGATGGCGTAGAATGCATCGTAGTGTAGATTCGGGGTTGTCCACCGGATGCAATTTCAGAGACATCTAGCCATGCGTGTCATGGCACTACAAGAACCCCGATATTATGCAACTGTTGATCAGAGAAGCCGCTCTCGACGCTACGTAAGAGTTAAGGCTCCTAATTACTAGTCGGAAGCAGCAACCAGAAAACAGCCAACTCGGTACCCTCACAATGAAGAAAAGTTGCCACGAGACCACAAACATCACAGAAAAATTGCGAAATCACCAATACTGAGGTCTGAGTTGAGAAAGAGAACCGGGAAACACTTTCTCAACAGAAAACAACGGATGAGTCTCTACTCCTTCAGTAAAAAATTGGGAAGACTGGGGTCTATCTACTTCAATTCAAAAGAAAATATTAAAGTTAAATTTACTAAGTTTTAACTCAGAAGATTACTTACTGATTCCGTAGAGAACTTGGACCACAATAAAAAAAAATTAAACAGCCTAGAAACGGAGTGGCCAGTAAAGTGAAAATGATGACCTATTTCGACGGACAAGTTTGACTTTTTTTTGTCTATCATTTTAAGAGACATTTTGTGTTCATCATAGTAAATATAATTTATTTACATAAATTCTCAAAATGAAGCTGTGTTAAAAAACAAAGGAATAAACTCGTTATGCATTATCGATTCTTTCGTTTTTGAGAACTTTTGTTAGAATATCGTGGTTCGCACCCACTAACGCCTGTGCATCGGGCTATCCACCTCTTTTCTTTGTTCCATTTATCCATTTCCCTGATGGCGGAGACGGCTGTGAAGGCCAGCTTACTGTCTTCTTCCAACGGTGGATTGTAAAACCTTCACCTCTGCACTGTGGACGTTGTTGGTGATATCAGTGACTGTTGTTTTGGGGTTTTTCTTCACAGATCTCACAATGTTTCTATCATCAACTGCTGTTGTTTTCCTTAACCGATCTATTATGTCATTTGCTCAGTACACCACTAGTTCAGGACATTCCATATCGTTGTGTAGGCTAATGTATGTCTAATGTTTATTCAATGGCGGCTCTGATCCATTTTCTTTCTTTTTTCAGCTTCAAAATAATTTATTTTTCTCCCATAGACAGCTCTCTTGTCTTCATGTCGCCTTATTCTTTTTAGCAAGAAATGCTGTCTTAGTATCTCTCTATATACTTTTTGTCTATTCATATATTTCCCTAAAAGACACCCCCCCCACACACAGTGCGACTGGCAAGAATCATGCGATTGGCGATCAAGAAATATACGTCGTTCATTGACTGAATAGTTACCACGACTGTCGGTTGAAATTTATCAAATCTTTCCCTAAAAACAATTTTCCAGATATAACAAACTGTTCCCATGGCCACCGATCATTATCGATCCTTTTGGTACTGATGGAGTTCCTTTACTAAACTTTTCCGATCAAAAAATCAATATCTTCATTAGGTTTTCTACTTACATGTGTTGTCTGTTTTAGTTGTTGCTGCTGTTGGAAGTCTTTAAGAGATGTGTTTATTTTTTAATTTATGTGGTTACTTTTCCTGGTTGTGAATCTGTAGTGCCAGTCTATGAAACCTGCTGAAGAGCTGTCTTCTTAAAGAGTTAAATGAGATTCAATTTATTTGAAACCATTTTTAATTATTGATCATATATAAACGTACATTAATTATCATATTCTCATTGTCTTTAAATATTCATTTTTGAAATGAACTTACAAACTATTAAGAAAAAAGATAAAGGCTGGAGACATGAGATAAGCTAATCTTTTGTTAAACGTCAGACAAACGACTTTCTTTGATGACCAAACATTTTAGTCTTTTGCAACGATATGAATCTTAGTGATCACAAAATGTCTTTTTTAGTCACAGAGACAATAAGCAGTTCGTCTAATTGAATCTCAAGTCAATCGCTTCAAAAGTAATCGATAGATTGACCCACTCGTCTCCTAATATGGCCGACATCTGCAACAGTAAATACATGACTGGAGGTTATCCATTCTTTTGCTATTTTTTCTTCATCTTGTCTTTCTTTATCTGAACTTCAATTTATTTTGTCTTTTTCTTCTTCTTCTCGTTCTTCTTCTTCTTCTTCTTCTTCTTCTTCTTCTTCTTCATCAGATTCTTCTTCTTCACATTCATCTTCTTCTTCTTTTTCTTCTTCTCATTCTTCTTCTTCTTCTTCTTCTCATTCTTCTTCTTCACATTCTTTGCATTCTTCTACTTATTTTTATTCATCATGTTCTTTTTCTCATTCTTCTTATTCTTTTCATTCTTTTTCTTATTCTTTTTCTTCTTCTTCTTCTTCTTCTTCTTCTTCTTCTTCTCATTCTTCTGATTTTTCTTTTTGTTCTTCTCATTTTTTCTTCTCATCCTTCATTTTTTCTCCGTCTTCTTTATCTTCTTCGCATTCTACTTTTTCATCCTCCTCTTCTTCTCATTCTGTTTCTTGTTGTTATTGTTGTTGTTCTTCTTCTGATTCTTAGTTTTTCTTCTCTTTTTTCTTCTTTGCATTCTTCTTTTTCTGACTCTCTTTATTCTTTTCTTTTCATTATTTTTCTTTTTCTCATTCTTATTTTTAATCTTCACATTCTTCTTTTTTCTTCTTATTCTCGTTTTTCCTTTTTCTTTTCCTCTTTTCCTTTTCTGCCTGTTTTTCTTTTTTTCTTCTTCTTCTTCTTCTTTTTTTTCTCTTTTTGTATTTTTCTTCTTTTTTCAAATTATCAAAACCGAATCTATTATATTAAACATCATTCCCAAAAGAAACGATGTACACACTTCATGACGAAGATACCAACGCTCCAGATCTGTTACAATGGATTCTACAATTTTGTTACAGAGATACTTAAATGATTTATATCCTCGTTGGGCACCCAAACTTTTGGCCTTGCGTCAAACTAAGATAAGATTAGTAAACAAGATACTTAACCGTGCCATATAGTCAAAGATTAGTAAACAAGATACCTAACCATGCCATATAGTCTAACTGTAAGTCACTTCCGAGTTGTGAGTTCAGTCTTCATTAGGTGACCTATTTTGATGACCTTATGCCAGCATACGCTAATATCAGTAAGGAAGAAGCCTTAGAATGGGAAATATTTAGCGAGCTAGTCCAGTTGAACACTACTTTCAAATAGTAAGTTTGATATTTTCTGGATGCTCTATACTTGTAGCCTTGTGTCGAACTATGTTTAACTCAGTAAAGAGGGCGGTTCAAATTGGAGTAATGTTTAGCGAGCAGTATACTGCCCATTATATTTCAATAGTGAGTTCGATCCTCACTGTGCGCTCTTTATTAGTGACATTGAGGAAAACTAGACTAACCTTGGTTAAGAGATTGAAGTTCAGCGTGTTGTTCTTGCTGAATATTACAATTTGTAGTGGGTTCAGCCATCACCGGGGTCCAGTTTACATGCGCCAAATTCAGCTACGATTAGTAAAATATGACACGTCAGTGTGAGGTTATGATTAAAATATGACACTGAGATCCGAAGTGGGGGTATTAGCGTGGCCAAGGATGCATTCTAAAAGCTTAGTAGAGTATTGAGAGATGTTGGAAAATGTTGTTGGTAACAAAGAAAAGAGTACTGGATTATTATGTGATATCTGTCCTTCAATATGGCAGAGAATGCGTGACTATCTCATTAAAGATGAAAGAAAGACTTGAAGCAACTAAACTGTGGTTCTACAGAAGGATGCTGAGAATGCCATGGGCTGAACATGGGAGTAACGACGAGGTTTTGGAGGGGATGGAAACAAAAAGGAAACTTATACAGGAAAAGACAGCTGAAGTTTCTGGGACATGTAGTGAGGAAGACGGGCTTGGAGAATCTGATACTCATAGAATAGAGACAGGGAAAACAACGCTTGACATACTTGATGAGCTTGGGTAAACGGATAACAGAGCAAGGTTAGAGAGAAATAACAATAGAAAGGCTGTTAAGAGCTACAGGAGATAGGTAGATGTGGAAGGCCATGATCGCCTACGTCCTGAATGAACGCGATACATAGAAGAAGGAGAAGAAGAAAGGACTGTAAAAATGTCGAAAGTTACTTTTCTCTTATTGTCCGTGTTCTTGCTGACGTCACATTTATGCCAGTTGCTTCCGGTGGTAAGTGAGCGCCTCTTGCAAAATGTCGAAAGTTACTTTTCTCTTATTGTCCATGTTCTTGTTGACGTCACATTTATGCCAGTTGCTTCCGGTGGTAAGTGAGCGCCTCTTGCAAAATGTCGAAAGTTACTTTTCTCTTATTGTCCGTGTTCTTGTTGACGTCACATTTATGCCAGTTGCTTCCGGTGGTAAGTGAGCGCCTCTTGCAAAATGTCGAAAGTTACTTTTCTCTTATTGTCCGTGTTCTTGTTGACGTCACATTTATGCCAGTTGCTACCGGTGGTAAGTGATCGCCTCTTGCAAAATGTCGAAAGTTACTTTTCTCTTATTGTCCGTGTTCTTGTTGACGTCACATTTCTGCCAGTTGCTTCCGGTGGTAAGTGAGCGCCTCTTGCAAAATGTCGAAAGTTACTTTTCTCTTATTGTCCGTGTTCTTGTTGACGTCACATTTATGCCAGTTGCTTCCGGTGGTAAGTGAGCGCCTCTTGCAAAATGAAATCTTCACTAAGTCTTAATCATTTTTCTCGGATTTCGAATTCTGCGCCCGAAGGAAATAAATCGAATTACATCTCAACCAACTGAGGGTCGCGGGTAAAAAAACAAAACAAAATAAAACAAAACAAAACAAAACAAAACAAAACAAAAAAAACGAAAACAAAAAAAGCTATCAACAACCACAATAAAAAACAGGAGTTTCTGTTTATCTTCGCGACAAAACATTCATACAAAGTAAAAAAACAAAAACAGAAACGAAAAAAACAGTAGTGTCTTTTTTATATATAGCGTTGTATTAAGCGTAGCTTAGATGTGGCACAAGGCCTAAAGTTACAGCCCCTAGTGAGGATCGAATTCGCAACTCAGTCCTTCATAATCTAGCGAGACAAGCTTGCTAACCAATACACCACGTTGAAGTACCCTCTTTTGAATATGTAAATTTAATGCAAAAGTCAGTTATTTTTACGCATAAATACACACACACGCACATAGTTTTGAGGTATATTGTATTTATAGGTAAAAGTTCTCAATATCAGGGCTAGAGCGTGTGTAAATATAAAAGAGGACATTGCGGTCAATACACAGCAGGGACTCTCTGTTTCATGCTTAAACGAAATTTTCAGGTCTGAACATAACATTTAAACATGAAACAGACTTGCGACGAATGGAGTTGACCTTAATGTCCAGTTTTATCTTAACAGTCAGTCAGTTAAGTGCCATGCAGGATACACGCTTGGGCGATCATGTCTCGAAAAAGACATGACTGACTGAGCAGAAAAGATTTTCCAGCAGTAGATTGCCATTACTTTCTGCGGTAAACTGGTTGCCAGCCAAGGCTATAGAACACAATCTGTCCTGTTATTTAACCCATAACTGGAGGGAAGAAACGGATTAATACCTTTCTCAAGGGTATTTGTGCGTAAGTGCATCGATCAGAAACCAGGTCTGGACGACAAAGTGAACCTCGCTGCCGTACTTGAAAGGGACCTCCAATCCGTAGTGACCTGGGGTAGGAAATGGTTGGTAAATTTCAATGCCTCCAAAACAAAGCTGTTATCAACTAATCACCATAGACAATCGCATCTACCTCCCATTAGCATGGGACAGGCTAGCCTCCCAGAGAGTAAAATACTACGCCTCCTTGGCCTTACGCTCTCGGCGGACCTCAAATGGAATGATTATATTGAATCCATTGCCAAATCTGCTGCTATGAAAGTCGGCTCCCTGTGCAGGGTCCGGAAATTTTTCCCACCTGAATCTATTCTGCACATATACAAATCTACCATCCGCCCGTGTATTGAATATTGCTGCCATATCTGGTCGGGTGCCCCTGCTGCTCTCCTTGGGCTTCTTGACAAAATACAAAGGAGGATCTGTAACGTGGTTGATACTGACTTGGCAGACCGGCTGCAGCCGCTCTCACACCGGCGTGATGTGGCTTCCCTGTGCCGCTTCTACAAGTACTTTCATGGCTTCTGCTCCGATGAGCTTAGATCACTGGTGCCGCCTAAGCACGAATTTACACGAGATACTAGATTAGCAACTAGGTCCCACCCTTTTACAGTTAAACAAATGAGATATAACCGTAAATTCTACTCCAACAGCTTCTTTTCTCTCGCTTCCCGCCTGTGGAACTCCCTTCCACAAGTCTGCTTTCCCGACAGTTACAATCTCCAGGTGTTTAAATGTAGGGTCAATAGACACCTCCTATCACACTAACTCACAACTATTCTCACAACACTCTCATCTACCCAACCCTCATTCTCGGTATCCTTACCCGCCTATCACCCACCCTCTGTCATTTCCTATATTTAATCAGCCTTCTCCACTCTACATAGCCCCCTGCACAGTAGTGGCAGTGACATGCCTTGCTCGGGGTGAAACGCTTATAAAAAAAAAAAATATCTATCTGCTCGAAGTTTACATTATGTTATTATTTAGTTAAATATTTTCGGCCATCGCAGTCCTTATCAAGAGGCCCCTCCTGCATCCGGCAGCAAGGCCTCTGATTGGGAGATTGTGAGGAGCATGGAACCACCTCTTAATTGCTGTTGTTCCCAGGTCCGCCCGGACCCAGGGTGGTAGCACCTGCTAGGGTCCCAGCTATGAGTAAATAGTTAACCCCCAAACCAGGGTCAAAATGCTATGAAAGTATTTACCATCAAAACTTTTTTGAATGAAAAATGTTACCAACAAAACGTTTTTGAATGAAAAATGTTACCAACAAAACTTTTTTGAATGAAAAATGTTACCATCAAAACTTTTTTGAATGAAAAATGTTACCAACAAAACTTTTTTGAATGAAAAATGTTACCATCAAAACTTTTTTGAATGAAAAATGTTACCAACAAAACTTTTTTGAATGAAAAATGTTACCATCAAAACTTTTTTGAATGAAAAATGTTACCAACAAAACTTTTTTGAATGAAAAATGTTACCATCAAAACTTTTTTGAATGAAAAATGTTACCAACAAAACTTTTTTGAATGAAAAATGTTACCAACAAAACTTTTTTGAATGAAAAATGTTACACCAAAACTGTTTTGAATGAAAAATGTTACCATCAAAACTTTTTTGAATGAAAAATGTTACCAACAAAACTTTTTTGAATGAAAAATGTTACCAACAAAACTTTTTTGAATGAAAAATGTTACCAACAACTGTGATTTAAAATAAAAATAGGTTTCTGGGCTTAAATGACCCTTTAGATGTTGATGGGCCGTTAAACAGGAACATACCAAACCAAACCTTATCAAGAAAAACCTGGTGTCTATGGTCTGTTTTGTGAGCAGAATTCTTTTGTCTTTCACAATATTTGGAAGGCGCTAGTAAATTGAAAGAAAAAAAGAAATCAGAAAAAAACACGAATTTTTGATAGACTGAAGATATACTGGATATAGTGGATATCGGCTCGGAATGAGAAACCGGGGAGCCGAGTTCGAATTCCAGTTGAGTCCAATGTATTCACTTACGCACAAATACCCTTGGCAAAGGTATTAATCCGTCTCTTCCTTCCAGTTATGGGTTAAATAACAGGACAGATTGGGTTCTATAGCCTTGGTCGGCAACCAGTCTACCGCAGAAAGCAATTCCAACCTACTGCGGGATAATCTTCTGCCCAGTCAGTCATGTCTCTTTTGAGACATGATCGCCCAAGCGCGTATCACGTATGGCACTTAACTGACTGACTGAAGATATACTGATGAATAGACGAAGGAAAATAAAAGAAAATGGTTATTTTGGTTTTTCGTTTGCCGGAAAGATAAAACAAAGGAACCATCTGATTTTGGTAAAGACTGAGATTAAGTTCAAGAATCTCCTTAGAAAAAATAGATAATATTTTTCCGACCATTGAAAACGAGCTGCCAGTTTAGATGATATTTTTGCTACCATATTATATAGAGCAGAGCCTGGGCTAGAAATTTGGTCGTTTGGTAAGAATTAAATTTCTGAAGCAGACAAACTTCCAAACGGAAAATAGGAAAGAATAACAATTAAATTTTTCGTTTGCCAAAACTCGATAAACGTCTCAAATCAATGGGTTGTCCCGTTTTTTGTCACTTGTTGGCAAAAGGATTGAAATGATAAATACAATGTGCGACAAGGGGACGAGAAAAGTGCATTTTGGAGCGATAATTAAAACATGGCCGCTTTATATAATGTCTCACCGTACTGATGAGCTGTGATACAGCGAAACAGATCTGTCTACGGATGATCATATATATATATATATATATATATATATATGATGTAATGAATATGCATATATATATATATATATATATATATATATATATATATGGCTTTAAAAAGAACAGACGTCATATTATTTACACCCGAGGAACCTTTCGGCCAACTCTTATCAAGCGTCCTCGTTGGTTTAATTTTAAGGGAAATAAGGAAAAGGACAAGGCAAAATTACTTACAATGCTGGGAGATGATGGAACTCGTTTAAAAATAAATTTATTGAAAAAAAAACACATAAAATGTAAGGGGGGTATATATATATATAAAAAAGGAAAACTCAACACGTCATTTCAAATGGTTGAAATGACGTGTTGATTTTTCCTTTATAAATATAATTTGCTCTGGATAACATCCATTGAGCTCTCTATATAGCTATGACACTTAATATTTTTTATTAAGTTATCTTGTTAGATTATCCTCACCTTTTACGGACTGGACATATATACTTATATATATATATATATATATATATATATATATATATATATATATATATATATATGATGCAATGAATATGCATACACCTTGGTTCCCCCTCACAGTAATATGATTGGCTGGTGTCAGCCATAAATACAGATTAAGGCGGGGACGCCTATTGGAACGCCTATTGACTACGCCTATTGCATATGCCTGCGCCTATGCATACTGCATACGACTACGACGAGTACCAGTTCATTACGGCTACTTGCTAGATTGTCCTACCCGGTTACATTAGTCAAAACCACTTAGCTACTTCGAATAATATATATATCCGTTTCCGGGACATATCAATGTATATATGCAAAAACAACATATTAGCTTATAAAAATATCAACAGACACTCTCACTCAAATAAAACCATATACACACATATAAATAAACTGATAAATATATACACAATATACATACAAACCTCATATATACACAAAACTTCATTTACACACAAATAATAAGACACACACACACACACACACACACACACACACACACACACATATATATGTATATATATATATCTAATACATAGGATAAAGTCTACTTCAATTCCCCCAATAAGTAGAGGACACGAAAATATACTCCATCAAAAAAGTTTAACACATAAAGGAAGACTGAAAGCAAATTATAGAGGAGTAAACCAAAAATCTTATTTAACAGGTTATTTAAATTATTTTATAAAGGCATTTTAAAATGATTACATTTCTCTGAATTAATAGCTGGCAAGTTTTTCCAAATTTGAGTATTCTAATTTCTTCATTTAAGCATAAATTACATCTATTTCTGAAATTATTGGGAGGTTTGAGACTTACCTATAATCATCCATTCAATCTGTGTGGGGAGGTTTTTGCTTTTTAATTCCCAAAAATATTTAGAAAAAGACAGAAATTATAACAATATACAAGCGCCGACATGATGAAGTGGTCTGACATCTTTATTGGCGCCTGTCTAGAAATCAAGAAATTGAAGTTGACCAGAAATGGTACCGCAAGAAGGCAGAGGAGGTACTCGAAAACGACCAAGGCATTGTGGGATTTCAAAAATCCAAACAGAGCATATCCATTAGATCACCAAACCAGACACCACAGTCGTTGAAAAAGTAAAGGAAAAAAACAAACAAAAAAAAACAAACTAATTTTCCCTGTACCTGTTTCTGGTGACCATAATATCAAATGGAAAGAAATAGAGTTTAAAAAGTAAAGCCACCCTCAGATTGATATTGCTTGAATGTGGGTTGTTCAGACCAATATTTTCCAAGTTATCATAAGGCCTTTGAGTTCTGTATAATTGAAATTAAAGTTTTTCTTAAAGAAAATCGATATACATCCTAGTATATTATTGATTCAGAAGTCTTCGTTGCTCGGCACGGCAAATATTCTGCGAAAGACTCTCCTTGTTCTAGATAGTACGAGCTAAGATACCAGGTTGAAAATGAAAAACCGTTCGGAATAAGTGGAGATAATAATAATAATAATAATAATAATAATAATAATAATAATAATAATAATAAGGAAAACCTCATCTATGTAATGCTAGGGATGATAGGGAAGATTGAAAAAACATGAAATGGGGCCATAACAACACGCCACGACCTGCCTTAGTTCTCCCCGCAGACTTGGTTGGTAGTGAGACCAAAGCAGAATCGAAATATGATGAAAAATGACATAATAATAATAATAATAATAATAATAATAATAATAATAATAATAATAATAATGAAGGATTTATACTTGCAGCACAAGACCAAAGTCTTTTCACGAGAAACTTTCAGGCAAATATTATGCATAATAATATGGATCCAAAATGCAGGTTTTGTGATAAACACCAAGAAACAATAGACCACCTAATCTCAGGCTGTTCTGTGCTTGCCCCAAACGAATATAAAAATCGCCACGATAGAGTTGGGCAATATTTACATTGGGCAATGTGCAAACATTATGGAAAAACTGTAAACAAACACTGGTATGAACATCATCCAGCACCGGTTACAGAAATAGAAGATGTAACCATTCTATGGGATTACACCATCTACACAGACAGAAAAATTGAAGCAAACAGGCCAGACATTATTGTTAAAAACCAGAAGGAGAAAACTTGTCTATTAATTGATATGGCTTGTCCAGCGGATTGTAACATAGCAATCAAGGAATTTGAAAAACTGTCAAAATATAAAGACCTGGAAATTGAAATAGAAAAAATGTGGAAATTGAAAACAAGAGTTGTGCCAGTGATAGTAGGTGCACTTGGAATGATAAAAAATGGAACAAAACAACACATTGAAAGAATCCCTGGAAACCCCAGCTTAAGAGATATACAAAAAATTGTATTATTAAGTACAGCCCACACACTAAGGAAAACGTTATCTATGTAATGCTGGGGATGATAGGGAGGATAGAAAAACATGAAATGGAGTCATAACAACACGCCACTACCTGCCTTAGGTCTCCCCGCAGACTTGGTTGGTAGTGAGACCAATGCAGAAATCGAAATATGATGAAAAATGAAATAATAATAATAATAATAATAATAAGGAGCTTCAAGTGAAAATCTAACAAAAAAGATGTAGCCCATGAGTACATCAATATTTCCATTAGTAGTTGGAGCCCTCGGATTGACTGAAAAGGTTCCAATAAACTCATTGAAGGGATTCCTGGAAGCTCATGTATTAAAGAAATACAAAAAATGTGCTCACAAGTACAGCTCACAGATTCCGAAGAGCTTTATCCATGTAAAATATTTGTGATCATGGTTTTCCTTTTTCTTTGGCGGGGTAGGGGTGTTTTTTTAACTACTCATTGGAAAATGAACTAATGCCATTTTTGAATTTAGGTCTCTGGTTAATAAATAATATTAAGAATATTGTTATTATTAATTAATCAACTTCGTCTCAAGCAAGGCAATAAAGCCACTGAGACACCCCACTCCACCTTCGTCTATTGAACAGGTGAAGAGGCTCATCCTTTTTTCCTGTTTAGGATGTGGTTTCCGGCTTTCTCTTTTCCAACCTTTTCACTCTTACGTAGCCCCCAGCACATCAGTGGCGTTACCGCCTTGCTTTGGGTGATATGATTAAAAAAATGTGGAAAAAATTAGAAAACAGGAACACGATTAAGGATCGAATATAGAAGAGCAAACAGGAGGACAGTAGGTGATCCCGGAAATAAATGAGCGTAAACCAGAAATCAAACGACACAAAATAATAATTATAATGATAATACGCGGTTTCATCAATTTTCAGTTGAGCTAGTTAGATGTAACTATCATTTCTATATGCCGTGGACCCGGTTAAGAAGTCCAGCAAGAAAATAATACAACAACAACCAAAATAGGAAATAACCAATATATATTAAACACAGTAAAATACAAATACATGGAACTCTGTTAGTAGAACGATACATACGGGTTAGGTGGTAATACTAGAACTGGGACTCGCAATGTCGTACGGTAGCAGTCGTGGCTATCTCTGCCTATCGCTCTCCGCTGATCTGCTTATGCTGATCTCCTGAAGATCTCTTGATCTTGTGTCCTCTTGTGAGGGGAAGTATATGTAGTTGTAGGAAGAGTCCAATCCGTTGTAAAGATTGATACCACCATGACAATATATATATATATATGTCGTGGACCAGGTCTAGAAGTCTAGCAAGAAATAATACAACAACCAAAATAAAAAATAACGATATATATATATTAAACACAGCAAAATACAAATACGTGGAACTCTGTTAGTAGAACGATAAATATGGGTTAGTTAATAATACTAGAACTGGGACTCGTAATAGTATGGTAGCAGTCTTGGCTATTTCTGCCTATCGCTCTCCACTGATCTGATCTCCTGCGGATCTCTCCCTCACTCTCTCTTTTGTGGGGGAAAGTATATGTAGTCGTAGGAAGAGTTCAATCCGTTGTAATGGGTGATGCCATCATAACACTATACTAACAGTTTCTTTTCTCGTACTTTTCACTTGTGAAATTCCCTTCCTGATTCATGCTTTCTAATTTCCAAAATTCTAAATAAAATGTCAATAACCATCTACTGTCCTCCTGATTACTCTTCAGTATTCACTCCTTAGTAGTGTTCCTGTTTTTGTAATTCTTTCAAGCCCAGTAATTCTTTGTGTCTCAGTGGCTTTATTACCTTGCTTGGGATGAACTAAATTAATTATTCATAATAATAATCTTTTAATATTATTTATTTTTTGTATATGTAAGGATGTATGGTTACATTTAAGTGTATTGCTAGGTGTTCATGTTGGCTTTTGATTAACGTCTGGGTTTGTTCGGATGGCTCTTTTCCAATGATATATTGATTTCTTTTCTGTCCTGTACCTTCGAGCAAAAACAATTCTCCAACAGAGGCTGTAACTCTAACCGCTGTCATTTGGAAAACTGTCTGGATTTAATACACATTTTTAATAGCGGTCCTTTTAATTGGAATACCATCAATTTTTGTTTTGTCCCTTTTTTTACAACACAGAAGTCAGACACAAATAACAAGAAAAGAGGGGCTTGAGATTAATCTGTATACAGAGGGCCCCCCAGAATGAGTAAACATTTTATCAGACAATTGGTTTTGGCTTAGAAACCGTTTTTATACTCCCACGAGTTTAATGTTGCCGTAAAAATGACTTGGAATTATTGCAAGTTTTTCACACATTAATCTTTTATATAACATTCGCAGTTATTATATTTATAGGTTGGAATAACAATAGAAAACTAAATTTTATGTCCAGTAGAATATCATGATTAATATTAGTTTACGCATGGCATAAAAATGACGTCATATTGTGTTAAGTTTGGGCTCTTATCAAAAAGATTCACAGGACAGTGCTTAAATAGATACGTTATTTGACGGTATATAAGACACACGAGTGTATAAAACCTACCCTAATTTCAGAAGAGCAAATCAATAAAAATTAGTAAAATCTAAACTTATTTATAAAGGGAACTTTGTCTGTGTGTGTGTTTGTATATGTGTCTGTGTCCGTTACCTATAGATTCCGAAACGGCTGAACCGATTTTCTTGAAAATTTACACAGTTGTACTATCAGCATCTGCGAGTGTTCTTAGCTAGGTTTTGTGTTGAGGTAGCCCCGATAAATATCGAAAATCGATAATCGAAAAAATCGGGTTATAGAAGGAGTGGTCCGATTTTAATCAAATTTGATACACTCATAGACAAAGATATAAGAAACGATATTCAGAGGTTTCAAGGTTGCAGCTCTTACAATAGCGCAGAAAATCGATAATATATATATATATATATATATATATATATATATATATATATATATATATATAAAAGGCAAGATGTTTGTGTGTGTGTCTGTTTATCTGCTTGTATGTCTGTATTTTTTCAGCCCTTTTATTTTAGCTTTTGCTTCGAGTTTGGCTCTAAGTAGGTATAATTGTAGTTCTTCGTCTCAGCCATGATACCATTTACTCAGAGGACTTATTTAGCCTTCAAAATTCAGTTTACGACTAAAAAAACTTATTTGATATCGATACCAGGAAATTAAAATTTGACTTACATCCTTTTATTTTTCTTTCAGTCTACGGTTTCGCTTTAACTGGAAACAACTATTGCTTTTTAGTCTTTCGCGCTAACGTCCAAAGAATCTGAGCTCCAGGACCACGGATTAGTTTTAAAGCTTTCATTATACCCGAGCAACGCCGGGCTATACTGCTAGTTAGTAATAAACGGTACAGTCTAGGTTATATTTATGAAGTATGATTTTTGTTAAACAAACCATTATTACAATTTTAACGAAAAATAATAGGAAAAAAAGAACACAAGCCTCGAAAACGTTTATTATTTCCAAAAGGTAAGAAAACAAAATGAAAAATCAAGCAATCATTCCAACTGAAAAAAAGGGACGATTACCATTAAAATTTGATTCATCTTCAAATCCAGAAATTCGTCGTCTTCGTTATTAAAACTCTGATGCTCATTTTTAGTAATGTGCAGTGGATATCGACTCGGAACGACAAATCGGGGTGCCGAGTTCAAATTCCAGTTAGATTCCTTGCATTCACTTACGCACAAATACCATTGACAAGGGTATTGATCCGTCTCTTCCCTCCAGTTATGGATTAAATAAAAAAACAGATTGGGTTCTATAGCCTTGGTCGGTAACCAGTCTACCGCAAAAAGCAATGGCAACCTACTGCGGGATAATCTTCTACACAGTAAGTCATGTCTCCTTCAAGACATGATCGCCCAATATGGCACTTAACTGACTGACTGATCATCTAAGTTACGCTAAAGTCTAAGCTAATAGGTGTTGTCTGTCGCTAATTTTGGCCGACTATCGCGAATTTTGAATCTACATATGGTATATATAACGCAGGGGAATTTTTAAACATATATTTAGTAAAATGTTTAGTCTGATACGGATACGTAATAAGAGCACCTCGAATTGGTGCAATGGTCAGCAAGCTTGTATCGCTAGAATCGTTACAAATGAGTAGTGAGTTTGATCCTCACTGGGTGCTCCATACTTTCGGCCTTGTGTCACATCTAAGCTGCGTTTAGAAAATCACCATCCAGCAACGCTAGTTTGTTGTCGTTCTCTTTTTTCCATTGTGAACTGTATAGATAATCTTATTGAGTTCCCATGGTTCAGTAGTGTCTAGACGTCTTCCTGGTGTGGTGATAGTATGAAGGTTTCATCATTGTATCTCAGCCATAGAGTGGCCTTTAGTGCCGTGAATTCTAATGCCATCTCTCCGAAGTATTCCATGTATATGTAAGCCAGTGATGGTGATAATGGCGAGTCTTCATCCTGCCGATATATGTTTGGTCCCAATCCGAAGTATATTGTTTGTGTGCAGAAAGTCAGCATCTCCATCAGGTTATCTAATGCTAGACAGGCACGTTCTCCCAAGGATGAGTCCGAGGCCAGTCTGTCCTTGACTACCGACAGTGCCTCCACCATGGGTACCTTGGTGAACAGACTCACCACATATGGGCCTACCAGTTGGTCGCTTTCGGTTAGATACTGCAGTCGTATCTATCTATCTATCTAAAATGATTTTTTAAACATTATTTTTGATCGATACTCGTATTTAAGTAGATATTCTGTTTATAATCAAACAGTATTATATATTTATTTCTACCGGCCTGATTATTTACGATAAATGTTTGTTACGAAAATGTGTGTCATTCGGCAGGATTCGAACCTACGACCCCTAACCACATAGGGGAAGCAACCAATTGATTTGGTGCGTCTTAGACCCCACGACCAAGAATGACCAACAGTGAAAGGCGCGCCAGATCAATTATTGGCTTTCCCAATGTGGATTCAAATCCTACCGAATGACACACATTTTCGTAACAAATATTTATCGTAAATAATTAGGCCGGTAGAAATAAATATGTAATACTTTTTGATTATAAACAGAATATTAACTTAAATACGAGTATCGATCAAAAATTATGTTCAAACAAATCATTTCAAATTGTCTGTTGTTTATAACAAATTTCGTTAATCTTCGTTAATTTCCGTAATATCTATCTATCTATCTATCTATCTATCTATCTATCTATCTATCTATCTATCTATCTATCTATCTATCAGTCTAATTATTTCCAGATCTATCTATCTATCTATCTATCTATCTATCTATCTAATTATTTTCACATCTATCTATCTATCTATCTATCTATCTATCTATCTATCTGACAAGGTATTTCAATGACCAAATTCTTTAAAAGTGAAACCAACTGAATTAATCTGTCGGCTGAATAGGTTGAGTCTCATGTATATTTCATCGTTCTAGGTTATGATTACTTATCACCACCTCTTATGTATTTATATAGGTGGATATTTCTTCTTTCTCCCAGTAGTTGACTGAATTATTAATTAGGTTAATCGAAATCTATTGGATGCGGCCGAGACTCTCTTTGGTTGCTCGATGGTTTTAAGTTAATGAGAGATTACAAAATGACCAGGTAGTCACTTCATCTTTTATGAATCCGTCTCTTCCTGGCTTTTTCCAACCGCCCTTTTGATACGAAACGTGTTCCCAAACTAACCAATCACATTTGCGATTTGAACGCATTTATGTACCGAACTTGTTTATCGATTTCTTCTCGTTTCGACTTTAAAAAATCTTAATGTCAGCAAGGCTGTGTTTCTTAAATGTCATCATCAAAATGGTACATCATACGACCTCTATATCGGCATCAGTCTAATATTAGGTGACCTTCACTCAGTATGAGAAGATTTGAACTGTTCGGCTAAAATTACGAGGAGACGATGAATGTTGCGATGCTTATGAAAATGAATAAACAATATTTAACTTGTTTCCAACATGGGTCAGGGAGTTGATGGTAATAATTTTCCAGGCATTTCAATAGATAATAGTAGATCATATTTTTTTATAACGAGAATAGTTTTGCAAAACGCTGACAGGTATTGAAATCCTCACAATATTATTTACTATTTAGTATTGTTAAAACTTATTACTAATATTTTTTGTCGAGATTTACAAACTCTACGTTTCATTCAATTTCACAAATAATTTGATAAAATTTGAATAAGCTGATTTATTTGAAAAAAATACTTTGACGAAAACCGTACTTAGGTTTTTACCTACACTGTGTTTTGTAATCGCTTACTTGTTTGCACTTTTCTCCAAAAATTAGTTTCAATCAGCTTTTGTAGACGGACTGACAGAAGTCACAGAATTTTATAGATAGATGAATTGAATTAAAAATTTATTTAATTGCATCATTCTTAACTGATTTTGTGGTAAAATTAAACTCCAGTTATTTTTCTATTCATATTGTTTGGACAGACTGTTGTCCTCACCTTTGTCATATTCATGACATTTCAGCAGTTGTATGCTCCGGCTTTCTTTGGATGATTGTAATTTTGAAATGAATCCTTTATTTATCCACCAAGGTAGATTGTTCTAGTGCCACTTACCACGCCCCTTCCAAGTATTTCAGTATCAGTTATTTCCCTTTAACTCAACTCTTCAAGTTTTCGTTAACCTCTTCTTTAGTAATGTTGAAGTTTTTGCTAATATTTTGGTCAAGATTTACAAAATCTCTGTTTCGTTTAATTTCGCAAATCAATTGATGAAATTTGAATAAGCTGATTTATTTGAAAAAATACTTTGATAAAAATCGTACTTAGGTTTTTACATACCCTGTGCTTTGTAATCGCTTACTTGTCTACATCCCCCCACACACAAAAACGTTTCGATTGGCTATTGTAGAGAATTTGACAGACTAACTGAACTCATAAAATTTTATATATAAATAGATGAACAGAACTCTGTCATCCCTATTCTAGTGATTATAAATTATTGTTTTATTCTATTGCTTTTTCGTTGCATTCACTTACGTGTAAATAACAATGGAAAAAGTATGAATCCAACGCGTCTCCCTCCAGCTATGACGATATTTGTCAACAAGTTAATTATTGGCTCACATTCCAATGCAAATCTTTAAGATATTTTGAATTTTCCTATCGAATAAGGATTTAATCGTCACAAAAATAAAACTACGATATTTATTTACCATTTTTTTTAATAATGAATCTTAATTGTTCTTATTGTTTTCATATACATTCGCGTTTTTTGGGGTTTTTTTTGTTTTCTAAAGATTCATGTAAAATTTTTTGGAAATGTGGGATCCAAATTTATTAATATCGGCCTTTAAATATTTTTATGAATGGTAATTTTCGCCAATTTCTGAATTTAAGTGCAGTATCTAGTAGTTCTTCTGGAACGCGTTCTTTGCCATGCCAATTCGCCTTCGGATCTCCGTGTCGCACTTTCCATCTTCTGTTAGAACACTTCCAAGGTACTTAAATTTTTGTACTTGCTTGATTCTGTTATCCCCCCACCTGTATTTGGCATTTTGGGTTGTATCTTTTGCTGATGACCATGCACTCAGTTTTCTCCACTCTCCACTGCTACTTTCTGTATGAGGTCTTGTAGTTTCCTTTCCGTGTCCGGAATCAGCACTGTATCGTCCGCATACCTTATGTTGTTCAGGTTGTGGCCTCCAATAACAAATCCTGGCGTGTCATCAGAAGATGAGCAAAATACTAACACACAGGAAAATCTCAATAGAAACGAAGAAAAGAGTGCTAGACTGCTACGTGATGTCAGTTCTTCAATACGGCAGTGAATGCTGGACAATATCATCGAAAATGAGGACAAAACTGGAGGCGGCCGAAATGTGGTTCTACAGAAGGATGCTACGGATATCGTGGACTGACCATGCAAGCAACGAGGAGGTGTTGGAAAGAATGGCAACAAAAAGGAAATTGATGCTGAGCATCAGAAAGAGACAACTGAAGTTCCTGGGACATGCAATGAGGAAGGAGAGCCTGGAGAACCTGATACTGACTGGTCAGATAGAAGGAAGGAGAGACAGAGGAAGGCAGCGGATAACATATTTGCAGGGTGTGATCAGGTGGATGACAGAACGGGGGTTGCAAGGAGCAACAGGCTCAAACATATTAAGAGCGACAAGGGATAGGGAGACGTGGAGAACCATGATCGCCTACGTCCTGAAGGGACAGGGCACATAGAAGAAGAAGAATCTAGTAGTTCAGCTGTTATCAGACAGTTAAGTGACATACGTGAAACACGCTTGGGCGATCATGTCCCGAAAAAGACATGACTGACTGGGCAGAAGATTTTCCTACAGTAGGTTGCCATTACGTTCTGCAGTAGACTGGTTGCAAACCAAAGTTTTAGAACCCAATCAATTCTGCTATTTATCCCAGAGGGAGAAGAGATAGATTAATACATTTTCCAGGGGTATTTGTGCATAAGTGAATGCAACGATTTCAATGGAATTCGAACTCGGCTCTCCGATTTCTTGTTCCGAGCCGATAGGCTAAGATCTGCTCAAGACGATTCTTGCTATGAGTTTTGACTTGGCGATGCGGATTCCTTAAAATATTTTCAAATATAATATTTACTTTGTCGAACGCTTTTTCGTGGTCTATAAATCTATAAAACACAGATACACTTCTTTTGTTTATTTCTATTGCCCTTTCTGATAGCATCCTAAGCATAAATTTTGCGTTCCTTGTTCCAGTGTCCGTAACAAAACCGCGCTGTTCTTGTCTGTGTGTTGATTGGTTAAGACACGTCTAATCTAAAGACGGCATCTCTCCGGTGTGGGAGTTTGCCGGTTCGAATTCTTCCGGAAGATAGATATTTTCCAAACTATTTCTCAAACGATTAAGGCTAGTGGAAATTATAATGTACTGTTTAACTATATATATATATATATATATATATATATATATATATATATATATATATATATATATTGATTTTTAAACGAGTTCAAAAGTTCTACAATATAATTGTATAGAACACTTTTTAATACAAATGTATACTGGTCTAACCCTATTAGGTTCAAAAACTAAGTATTAAACAATCAATCAATCAATCAATCAATCTATATATATATATAAACAGACTTTGCACTCAAATACGAGTATCAAACAAAAAATAATAATGATAAACAAAAAATACTTCAAATATGTCGGCTAATGTCAGTTTCGTGGATTTCCGTTAAATTCCGAAATGTTGTCTTCGGTTGAGTTTGTTTACATTCGGATACAATCTATGCAGATATTAATCGTTTGATGAAAATCAGGTGAATAACTATATAAAGCTTAAATTAAAATTTCTTTTCCATGAAATCCTCTGTGGGTCGATTGGTAAACACACGTGTGAACTGAAGATGGAATCTCTCCGGTGTGGATGTTTGCAGGTTCAATTCCTATCAGAAATCTCTGGCCTGATTCTGCTTCGCGCTCTGTTCATCAGGATTTGGATGATGAACACGGTGTTACTGAGCGTAAAAAGAGTACGAGATAAAAACACTTTATTCAAGATAGAGAGTAATAAAAGAACAATGACTAAAAAGACAAAATATAACGATTGGCATTGTATGTACATTTTTAATGATCAACGTGGACAAAGAAAATTGGAGATTCTTTTGATTTTATCAAGAATCTCTAAATTAATAGCAGAAGCACCAAACCATATCTAGCAGAAATATACAATTCCCCTTCGCGGCCTAAATTTAAATCAAAATTGCTCTGTGTATTGTTAGGAAAGTTGGTTCAATGTGCCGTACCCGACAATTTTTTTGCGTAAAATCTAACTTTGCACATTTAAAAGTTTACCATTCCCCGCTCATTGGATATTGTTTCCCCATCTGGTCTGGTGCTTCTGCTATGTATGTAAAGATTACTGATAAAATCCCCAAAAGAATCGGCAATAGTATTGGTGCTGATCTGGCATATCGGCTTTAGTCACTTTCCCACAGCCGTAACATAGCTTCCTAGTCTTTTTTTACATGGCAATTATTCTGATGAGCTTTCCCTTTTGATACCACATTTTACTACAGTATGTCAGCTAGAAATTACTAAGTGTAACCGTAAAGGTCTGTGTTAATAGTTTCTTTTCTTTGATTCCTCCATTACGCATCTCTCAGCTTCTTACTTTCCAGTCGACTGCGATCTTCAACAAATTAAATATATTCGTCACAGTCTGTCTCCTTATTCGTGTTCATTCTCTGTCTTGTTCAATAATCTTTATTCACTCTTAGTAATCTTTTCCGTCTTAGTAGCTTTATCTCCTTGCTTAAGGTGAAATAGATAAAAAAATTAAACGTTATTGGTAGTTTATGTTGCGCCGCTTTTGGTTCTTTGGCTTCTACATAAAATAAAATTAAACTTGAAAGTTACAATGTAATGTAAACAAAACAAAAACAGGATTTTTGTCTAATTCAATATTTTGTAGCTTTTCCAACCATAGGTTTTTCATAATATTACAAAATATTTTTTTTTCAGTCAACAATAGGCATCTAGTCTCAGGTTTTTCTTCGAACGTTTCTTCTTGCAACAATACGAGAAATTCTGCATCCTTATCGTAAATCTGGCGGTTATATAACTTCTTTTCACCCGTTTTTGTGTGTGTGTGTGTGTGTGTGTGTATGTGTGTGTGTGTGTGTGTGTGTGTGTGTGTGTATTCTAATTTCATGTTTATGTTAGTGCAGCCACTGACATTATTTGAGACATGATTTTCTATCGGTTGACCATGAGGACACCTTCTAAATTCACCCTCGAGACACCTAGATCTCTTGACATTCTGAGGTGACACCGAGTACAAAGCATATTTTGGTATCTCTTAGAGTGAGCCAAGTACATACTGGGTTTGCCAGATATCAACTCGTCTTTGATCGAAGACTTCTGATGATTCATTAAATTCGATTTAGTCCTAGAGTGTTTCCTAATGCCAATAAAAAAACTACACTTCTAAAAGCACAAGGAAAAATATTTAGTGCCAAATTACTAAGTAAGGAACGTATGGTTGATTTGAAAATCAGCCTCCATAATCCTGTCTTTTTTTAACATGGGATCGAACTCCAGTCACATGTTCCAATAGTAAATACACAAATATATCAGCCAATATGAACGTAAATCTTAAGGGTCTTTATAGATACGAACTTTCTTATCAAAACTCGTAAAATCTGTTACACACCAAATATAGACGTGCGTAGTGATATTCATTCAAGTGGAATAAAACTGGCTTACGATATATGGTCATATCTAGAGGTAAAATTAATTGTTTCCATACAGGAAACTTTCGACATCCGTTAACCAAACAGTCAACGTTACTCTTGATTGAAATTTAGAAAATCTTTTTCTTAAATTCGTTTTTCAGGAAATAGGACTTAGCAAATCCGCTAAATGTTATAAGTTTTTCTAATTATGGGAGTTTCATTCCAAATATCTTGCTTATGGCAAAGTGAAATGTTAACATCTCGATTATAACATTATTTCCTCATTCTAAAAGGTGCCTAGTAAAAAACCGGTAAATTCAGAAAGACGTGAGACAACCTTTAAAAACTGGTGACAAGTTCGAATTCCAGTTGATTCCATTGTATTCACTTACGTGCAAATATCCTTGGGAAAGGTATTAATCCGTCTCTTCCTTCCAGTTATGGGTTAAATAGCAGGACAGATTGGGTTCTCTAGCCTTGGTCGGCAACCAGTCTACCGCAGAAAGCAATGGCAACCTACTGTGGGATAATCTTCTGCCCAGTCAGTCATGTCTCTTTCGAGACATGATCGCCCAAGCGTGTATCGCGTATGGCACTTAACTGACTGACAACTGATGTGACTGAAGGATTTCTGTACATTTTATCAAACCCCACGTTGGATGTTCTTTGAAAAGTACTACATCTTGACGGTCAAAGCCAGGGAGTTGTTTAGGTATCCGAGAAGGGCAGAACGAAAGACAAATGTTGTTTGCAAATAATTTTTAAATAACGAGTCACAAGATCGAGCAGTAATTAATTAATCATGAAAAAAACCAGAGTTAAGAGATTACGCGAAAGACGAATGATTATTCAGGGTCATGAATATTCAAGAAATTTATTCAAGGTCAATTATTCCTGAAAGATGAAACAGTGATAATAAATTTTCCGCCTTTTTACTAGACACGCTGCAGTCTAACGGACGTGACTTTTGATATTTAGTAAAGATGTTTGTAAAGATTATGCAGCGCCAGTCTATAGATTCTGATCAAAAATTATTTTCTTTAAGACCTAATGGAGTCATTTGACTGAAGCCATTTTTAATCTTTGATCTGAGAAAACGGTTGTACACACACACACACACACACACACACACATGCACACACATGCACACACATACACACACACATATATGTATATACATGATATTTTAGACATTTTTGAATGATTTGGACGTCATGCATCATATCTAGATGAGAATCTAGATGGTAAAAAGTGGGAAATCTCTTTATTAATTTTTTGAAAAAATAGTTCTCTGTTTAATGCTCACTTGTTAATCAAATACCAATAATCTGCACAATTTACGAAAATGCACAGTACTTATTGTATATAATATATAATTTGCAATATTGTATATCATGATTAATCATCATGTTGTATATCATAATTATCTCGTGATATTGCATATCGATTATATCATAGTTTGTTTTGGTTTGGTTTATTTTACGGCATATCAACAACTCAATGGTTATTTAATACCGTCAAGATTTTAAAAATATATTCATATGAATAGATTATCTATTCTTTGTAAGAAATGTCCTTGATGTATTTTTGTAAAGTGGTTTTGTTGAAAGTCAGATGTATTGTTGGTTATGTATTTTTTTTAACAATAGATTTGGATGAATAGAATATATATTCTTTGTCAGAAATAAGTTTGTAGATCAGCTTTCTTTGATGTATTTTTGTAAAGGGGTTTTTGTTGAGAGTCAGATATATTGCTGGTATGTATTTCTTTCCAAAAATGTATTGCTAGTAATATTTTATTTTCCTTCAAAAACGTATTGCTGGAAACATTTATTATAAAAGTTTATTTTTAAACTTTCATAGTGTTTTGACCCTAGTTTGGGGGTTAACTATTTGCCCGTAGCTGGGACCCTAACAGGTGCTACCTGTAACGAAAGACATGACTTACCTCGGAATTCAAAACGAGCGCGACCGTGTCTTGCCTGTAAGATAATATCAGCAAAAAAAAAAAAAAAAAGATGGCCGCTACTGAAGACACAATTATGCATGCCTATCTCGTCCAAAACGTAGACGATATTTGCACACATGCAAACTTTGGTCGTCTTGGAAGTGGGTGTCAGCGCTGCTGTGGAGAGCGGATATTTTTCGGTGGATTGTGTGTGTCGAATTCTCAGATTGACAGGCAGACTGACAAAGAGGAAGTAACAAGTTTAGTTGATGTCTGTTTCAAAGCTGCCCTGTGTAACGGGCCGAGAAAGGAAAACCTGAAATCCATTTCCTTGAGGCGACCAAAGAAAGAAACAAAGTGAGAAAAGCTATACTACCGGCGAGCGAGCGTCACACTGCACTTTTTAGCACCCCCCATCATCGTTCATCTTTTTTGTTACTTCGGGCCAGGGTGAACCGTGGAACAATAGTAATTAAGAGGTGGTTCTATGCTCCTCACAACCTCCAAATCAGAGGCCTTGCTGCTGGATGCAGTTTATTATCATACTCAGAACCGATTAGACGATGATATTGTATATCATGAATATACATGATATATAATATCATGATATTGTATATCATGATTATATTATCATATGTTAGCAAGATCATAATATAATCTGTTATGGTGCCCTATCTATAGGAAGGACTATTCCTCCGTCAATAAATACTACTCTGAGTGACTTCCGGGGAGGTAGTCGTAAGGCAGTCGTGAGACAGTCAAGACGCAGCGTAACTATACAGTTTGGATGTAAACTTCTATTTTCTGATTACTAACAATCTTACTTTGTATGTTCTGTTATTTTAATACACTATTTGAACCTACTTTCTAGTTTCTGTGTTATTTTTCCTGGCCCAAAACAAGAACACAATATAGTAAAAAATAATGACAGTCATCTTGATTAAATCATTGTTTTCCCTTCTAGTTATATATATTTCCCATTTTATTGCTTTTGATGATGAAATCGTTCAAGTAATGTGTATTTTGCTATTTGTTAAACTTCTTTGTTATTCTGTGACGCCAGTCTATAGGGTCTGATGAAGTTTTATCTTCTTTAAGACCTAAAGTATTAATCCACTTCAACTTATTTTTGACCATTATTCTGAAAAAAAAAACTCTTGTATATCTGGACGATAGTTTAGACATATTTCGTCCTGCGTACCATCCAGATGATAGTCTAGATTCGACGAGATGATTTAATCTGGAAACAATAAAAGGTCGGAAGCTATGGAGAGGCGTAATCGCCTACACTCTGAATGACACATGACACATACAGAGATAGAGAGATAATAAAATGAACGATTTTTTCTTACCAAAATGAAGCAAAAGAATCGAGAAGAATATACAAAAGGCACCGATAAATCCTCTTCGATCCTCACCCACTCAAACAATATTTCTAATCTGAAGATGCTCGTGGATCCAACCGAAAACAATTCAATCCTAACATTTGTTACATCTGTATTATGGCAATTCGTAAACTCTTTCGCTTGACTTATTAATTCTTGGAATGATTTATTTGTTGAAACTATTCGATGTGCATCTTGGTGTAACGAATCTCAGCGTGGAATGAGAAACTGGAGAGACGAGCCCGAATTTTAGTTGAATTCGTTGCATTCACTTACGCGCAAATACACTTAGGGAAAGTTATGGATTCGTCTCTTCTCGCTCCAGCTGTGGTTTAAATAGCAGAACAGATTGAGTTCTATAGCCTTGGTCTATCGCAAAAATAAATGACAACCTAATGCGGGAAAATCTGCCCTGTCAGTCATGTCTTGAAAGAGACATGATCGCCTAAGCGCGTATCACGTATGGCACTTTGTGGTATTATTGCTTTGCTTGGGGTGAATCGATTATTAAAGCAAAATATAAAACCTCATTGTTAAACTCTTTTAAGGTCTGCTTAAGCGCACACAAATGGACACAGCTACCGCCATCTTCCTGGTTTATAAGGTTTTTCGGTTTTCTGTTAAGATTCATATATATATATATATATATATATATATATATATATATATATAAGGCAATCTATGAGTTTGTGTGTGACTGTAAGCTATGCACGCCTACATTTTTTAAGCTACACCATTCAAACTTTCTAGGGACACATATCTACAGGGAAGCCAGGTCGACACGTACTTTTTGAGTTTAAGTTTTTGCACTTTCTGTTCAATGGAGCAGATTGTTTACATTTGCACCGTAAAACATCTAGGATCTAAGATGGTTGCTGAATTACGTCACAGAAATAAAATCACACGTGTCTAAAATATTCTATATAAAAAAAAATGAGCCTTTATATTTTTTTTCCTCTAAAATTAAATGTCTACATTTTTAAATATTCTTCGAACATTTCTGAACTGAGAGCGTAATACTTTTTATATTTCTAATTTCAGTAAAACAAAATAAATATTTTTAATTTTTATGTTAAATTTATTTAGTCAACAAAAAACGTAAATATTTTCCCTCATAATTTTGAAACAAAAAACAAACGCAATGTTGTTTACAATGTCACACAAAGCATCAAATCACTTTTACGCAAAACAAAAAGAAAATAGATTTTTTAATGAAATTTTTGAACAATTTTTAAACAACAATTTTTTATATAATTATTTTTTTATATAACCGAGTCCGACTACTAAAATGTTCTGAGTTGCACGGGCAACGCCGGGCTATGTTGCTAGTATATATATATTCTCCAACATTTTTTCCAATTTTATTCTTTGATGCGTTGACAATTTTTGTTTGTTCACAATAAAATCATCTGATCTCCTTTCCCGTCTTGGATGGTTGCGTTTCAATCTCCAAGTCCCAGAGAATTCATCCTCTAAGATTCTGATTTCTAAAGCGTGTATTACGTATGTCACTTAACTGACTGATTTATTGAAGAATATGATATAAGTTTTCAGTTGAATTAAAATCTACTTAAAAGGTGTGTGCCTGAAAACCGTTAATATTAACAGATTCAAACCTAGCCATACATATTTCATAGTACAGATAAAATCCCTCCTATATATTGGGTAACTGTTCACAAGATTTTGATTTTTTGGGTGAATGCAATATATACTGCATTCGTAGATATAAAGTCAGTTAAGTGCCATACGTGATACACGCTTGGGCGATCATGTCTCGAAAGAGACATGACTGACTGGACAGAAGATTATCCCGTAGTAGGTTGCCATTGCTTTCTGCGGTAGACTGGTTGATAGCCAAGGCTATAGAACCCTATCTGTCCTGTTATTTAACCCATAACTGGAAGGAAGAGACGGATTAATACCTTTCCCAAGGGTATTTGTGCGTAAGTGAATGCAATGAATTCAACTGGAATTCGAACTTGGCTCCCCGATTTCTCGTTCCGAGCCGATATCTACTGCACCACAACGCACATCCGTGGATATCGGTAGATATATAGTAGATATAAAGGCATGTGTCTAAAAAGACCAAAACGTATGAACGCATTCTTTTGTTTTGCAACTGTTTTATGGCAGGTGAATCATTTGGAGGCTGACAGAAGAAAAGAAGCTTTCGCAAGAACGAAGATAAGAAAAACGATTTTCCCATTGCAGATGTTTCCTTAATATCATCGACATTGATATCTCAGATTTAAATGTTTTTCTATCAGACTTTTTGTATCCGTCCACCAAAAGTTGTCTCCTCTAGACAACCCTTCACCTTAAACTTAACCCCTCTCAATTTCAGTAGTAAATTGCATAATGCAACCTACCCTGCCTACACAACTTAAGCTAAATCTTTCATATCACTTATTTAATACGATCAGTCAATCTGTAAAAAGGTTTACCCCTGGAATCCAGATATTAGCATCACTGCTACTTAGAGATAAATGCCTTTTGTCGTCTATCAGTATCTTATTTAATTTGTTGTAAAATTTGAAATTAATTCTGAAGAATAGGAAAGAGAAAACAAGACATTAATTACAGTCAAGAAATGGAGGCTGATGTTATTGATATTTCGATGTGTATTCACATCAACATCAGAATACTGCTTATAAAAAGATAAAACCGAACTCCTTAAGCGAGAAAAATGTCATACTAACGTTTTGATTAGAAAATGAAAAACATATTTTCATTAACAATTGGATTTAAAATAATTAATATTGAAATAAAGCAAAGTAAATTATAATAAAATTGAAATATATAAATACTGAAATTAAATAAAATAAATTGAGAATCAATCCAGCATATTTGCCTGTGGATTGAATATTGTCGCCATATATGGTTTGATGCTCTTGCTATACAGAGTGCGATGGGCAAATTACCGCCATTTTATATTTGTATGAATTTAAGTCCGCTGCTAGACTGTCAATTAGGTCTCACAGTTTTACTAATGAAATAGCTAAATTCGACCGTTTATTTTCTTTTTTTCTTGTCTGTGGAACTCTTTTCTAATTTCTTGTTTCTCTGCCACCTATAAACTTAAATAAACTTAAATAAATTTAAATAAATTTAAATAAAACATTAATCGCCATTTTTTGTTTTCATGAATTCCGTTCTTTTATTGTCCTTTCTTGTTACTAAAGTTTTTTTCATTCTCTTTCACTGCCAGTAACCATTTGAATCATTGTGGCATTATCGTCTTGCTTGGAGTGAAATGATTAAAAAATTATATATTAAACTTAAATTAACTCAAAAATTAAAATAAATTAATATGAAAATAAATTACAAATAACATGTGCAGTCAAAGACTGCAAACCTCTGCCAAGACGATGTCGACATCATCTTAGCGAGTAGCAGGAAATAATTGTTAAAAGGAAAATGACTGCAATGAAATTGACTGCTGTTTTTTTTTTGCTCTTGGATAATAAATATTACATTTATATTATAAATAATGCTATTTTTCTAGAAAAAGTAGTGCATTCTTAAAATGTAATGACGTAAAGCAATCTAGGGAAGGTAATTCAGTATTTGGCATGGGAAACGTACGAAAAATATTATTCAATAAAAAACGAAAAATAACCAATAACTTTATCTGGTATCGGATCGAACCCAAAATATAACCAGTTTGTGCCAGTCATGAGGCCAATCATCCCTGAAAGTTTCATCTAAATCCATCAAGCAAGTCATGAGAAATTATGACCACGGACAGACAAATATACAAGTAAACAGAAAAACGCGACCTCGAGGCGAAGGTTCGAACAACTAGAAAGGGCAGTCAAAGACTATAAACTTCCTCCAAGGCAATACAGGTATAATCTCGGCAGTTAGCAACAGATAGTTATTAAAATTAAAAAATTGCAATGAACTTGACCGCTCTCAAGAGTGAAAATCAAAAAAATGGACACGACCGCTCTCAAAATGTTTACTTAAGATAAAACAGGGGAGGTAATTCAGTATTTAAAATGATCTAGAGGAGTAATTTAGTGATTGTCATTTGAAGGTAAAAAATAGTAATAAAACCAGAAAAATGCGACGGAATACAATACCTCCACCTTCATAAATACTGAAATGAAATAAAATAAATCAATATTTAAATTAATTGTTTAAATTAATGTACAGAATTGTTGGGGGATAGAGAAAAGACAGCTTTAAAGTTTAACTCATGCACCAAATCTAAATCTAAACTTATTTATAAATAGAACTTTGTCTCTCTGTGTGTATGTGTCTGTGTGTGTGTGTTTGTGTGTGTCCGTTACCTATAGACTCCGAAACGGCGGAACCGATTTTCTTGAAAATTTACACAGTTGTACTATAAGCGTCTGCGAGTGTTCTTAGCTCGGTTTTGTGTCGAGGTATCCCCGATAAATATAAAAAATCGATAATCGAAAGAATCGGGTTATAGAAAGAGTGGTCCGATTTTAATCAAATTGGGTATACTCATAGACAGAGACATAAGAAACGATATTCAGAAGTTTCAATGTTTCAGTTCTTATAATAGTGCAGAAAATCGATAATATATTTATATAAAAGGCAAGATGTTTGTGTGTGTGTCTGTTTATTTGTCTGTATGTCCTTTATACAAATTCACAATTTTTATCCGATTCTCACCAAACTTCACACAAATATTCTTTAGGCTGAGTCTGAGCTCCAGGACCATGGATTAGTTTTAAAGCCGGGCTATACTGCCATGAAAATTTTTAAAAATATTAAGCCAAATCCCAAGAGTACCTCTTCTTCGAGAGGGGTCTGGTTAATTTCCCGGAACCTGAGGCGTCCCCAAAAGGGGAAATACCAAGGAAGTTTGGGCAATTTGTTCCATGGTATTGGCGTTAAACCTAGTTCAAATCCTGACCTTGTGCCACCTTCGGTAGCAACATAGGACGATCTGAAAAAATACGTTCGCACATGCACAGACACATCCGCAAATAAGCTCTCAAAAATGCACACACGCATACTCACATGCATATACAGATACAGACACACGTAACAAAACGTCCACTCTATGCTTTCTCTTCGCACATGCATTCACATACAGACATCAAATCGAACGTACTCACCCACTTAGATCTGTACAGATACATACACATAAGCGCTTATTCTTCTACGTGCAATATGATCCCACGTCCGGAATAGATGAGCGGGCACGACTATTTCAATTTTAATTTTTTTTATTCTGCTCCCATTTATTTCAAATTCTTTATTCATTTTATTTTGCATTTTTTCCCATTTTGGGTTCCGAAAAAAAAGATCAATATTGATTTTTTTCTACCTACCTTTTTTTATTCCAACTTG
Source organism: Ascarosepion bandense (assembly GCA_037127315.1). Taxonomy (NCBI): domain Eukaryota; kingdom Metazoa; phylum Mollusca; class Cephalopoda; order Sepiida; family Sepiidae; genus Ascarosepion; species Ascarosepion bandense. The sequence continues at coordinate 700,369 of JBBBDQ010001650.1, forward strand.
GTTTTCTATTCTAGAGTTAAGAATGCACACATATTCATAGTCTCATTATAAACCCATGATGAAGAACTTGTACAGATACATACAGAACTTTAGAAAATTAATGCAACGGCACGGACCCGATAACTTCTATTTCATATTAATTGATGCACATTTTTTGATGTTCAGTATAGAAAATATTTTTTAATCATTTCATCCCATGCAAGATAATAAAGCCACTATGTCACAGGAGGTTACAGGGCGTGAAAGAGAACGAGAAGAGGAGAATTCAGGAAATTAAATAAATGGACGATGTTCAGAAAGACAGAATCTAGTTATTTACGTTGCATTTAATTTTTTGAAGATTGTAGATAGTAGGGAAACAAGAAATCCGAAAACAATCCCACAGGTGAGCGATTGAAGTGCTTGGCTTCGTGAGTTGCTTATGAGTTCTAGCAAACGCGCACTGGAAAGTATATTCTTGTCCTTTCGACGGGGTTAGAAATAAACTTCCTTTTTGGATGAATACCATTCACCCTGTTCCAAACACGGTATTGTTTTTGATCTGACAATGTATGGATATTTTAGATGGTGTTACGGACGGACGTATTAACCTAAGTCACAGAATTTTATATATAAATAGACAGATATGACTCGTAAAGCTTCCATATACTTTTCGGGGATATTTTATATGCGTGACACGTCCGAATCCGTGTTTGTCCCATAGGTAAGCCGTTTTTCCTAGTATTATATAAGTCGTTCCACGTCGGTGGTAAGATGAATGTTGAAGACATTATAATATACAATCTCTGGAGATTTAGAAAAGTTTTAATAGGAAATTATGTCTAACCACTCCTTCTCTTTACCTTCCCATATGTAGCCCCATGCGCAATAGTGGCAGTGGAATGCCTTGCTTGGGCTGAGATGATTAAAAAAAAAAATACCTGAAAACGGTTAGAGAATCGACACGTCAAAATTTTATGCTTAAAAGAAATTAAAAAAAAGATATATTTTATCAGAAGAAAATGGTTTTCAACTGACGATTCTAAAAAAGGGGAGAAATTTCGTCATTGCTGTAAATATCTTTTCTTTGAGAGATTTACTTGAATCTGATGTCAGAACTTGTAGTCACCACATTTGTTATCTTATTGGCAACAACTTACTGCCTACGAACCCAAATTCTTTCCTACCATTTTAAGACTGTTTCTAGTCCTCGGGGTGGGTGACTAAGTTGAGGGCGTGCACTGATAACAGATATTTTTTTCTGTTTTTGTGAATCGGACGTTAAGAGCGCAATTCTTACTCGGCGTTTGAATCGGAGTTTTCAAGAGTTGCGAACGTCTTTCATTGTTATCGCAAGATTTATGTAAAACTTGCCAGTCTTGTTCGGAAGAATAAAAAGAAAACAAAGATTTTTTTTTATGTCTCAACAACTTTATTTCTTAGGTGTCTGCATTGTATCTGATTAGACTTAAATTGCAGACGATGTTTGATAAAATGTTAGAAGTTGCCAAAGTCTGACGGTTCGCTATGCATTTTCTTTTCGTTCATTTTTTATTCATTTATTTTAGCCCCGGCCTGACTACTTAAGTAATCTTTAGCCACACAAAAGCACTTTGGATGAGAGAATTTGGGAAAGAAATGAGACTGCCACGAAACACGAATTGACCATTTTGGTATTAAATGGATTTATCTTGGTACCTTCAGTAAATTGCTGAAAAAATAGCATCGTATGAAAAAAAAAAAAAAAAAAAAAGGTAATAAAAACAAATTTTTCATCAAAATGTTGGTAAATTTTCGTTTTAGGTACCGACGGCTTTTCCCCCTTCAAATTTATCCAAAATAGCATTATTTCTGTGCAAATGTATATGCTGAACTCAAATCAACAATTAGTTATTGAAGAAACTGACCTTTTTGTTTTGAAAGTCCATAAAAAACGAACTATATCCCGCACTTTTTCTCTCTCGTAACTCTCACGAAGTCATGTAATTAACTGCAGAATGACGTTCTACGTAGGCAGCAATTTTGGTCGAATTTCATCCTTTACTGAAACTTCCGGTGATGTACTTCCTGTTTTGAGAGCAATAAGTGTAGAAATACAATAGCGCATTACTTTAATTCGCGGAAGTACATCGCCGGAAGTATGAGTAAATGAAGAAAAATCGAGCAAAAATGTGCCAAAATTAGTTGCATTATGCAGTCCGTCATTCTGCAGTTAATTACATGACTTCGTGAGAGTTACGGGAGAGAAAAAGTGCAAGATATAGTTCGTTTTTTTATGGACATTTAGATAAAAAAAAAAGGTAAGTTTCTTCAATAACTAACACTTGATTTGAGTTCAGCATATACATTTGCACAGAGATAATGCTATTTTGGATATTGAAGGGTAAAAGCAACGGGATTTAAAACGAAAATTTACCAAAATGTTTATGTTATTATTAAGAAAAAAAATCCAAGCATTTTTTAATTAATTAAAAAAAAAATTAAATTCTTTCTAACACGTCTGAAAGTTTGGTAAAAATGTTTTTATTTTCATTAGCGGGTAGCCAAATTGTTACGAGAGTTTAAAATGGAAAATGTACTATTACGTAACTCGTTTTTTTCCGGTGACAAACATTAATTTGGAATAATGTTTTTTACATCTGTTACCCCACTCCACCCCGTAAGTTCATGGAATTTAAAGAAATTAAATTTTGTAAGCAAAATTGGTTTTATTAGTTAAACGCATGACTCACTGAGGAATGTAAATCACCTTTTATTTATTTCAATCATTTGGTCGAGCTTTCCGAAAATCTGCTTCCAAAAGTAAAACAAAAAGTGCAATAAAACTATGACATTATTTAATTTGATAAGCTTTTAATTGTTTTAATAAATAATATAAGTTAAGAATATTATAGTCTGAAGAAATTTATTTTCGATTAATAATAAAATTTTAAAAGAATTGTTTTAATTTTTAAAATCAAAATAATTTATAAAGTTTCAAAAATATTTAAGTTATTAAGTGAAGACTATATTTAATAATCGAAAATTTAAAAAAGTGATTTTAAAGTAATTTTTTAAAAAATGTGTGTATTTAAAGTTTTTTTTAAGGTAATTTCTGTTTGAAAATTAAAAGGTGGTGTGTTTCACAGTTTTTACTCCTTATAGAAAAATATTAGACAATTTTGTCAATTCTTGTCGCCATACACTTAACTTATTTCGTATTTGTCTAGATGTCATCACATGTCAAACACGGAGAAAAGGTTAGAAAAATCAGCACTGTGTTTAAGAAATATTATTCTAAATTTCATGCTACATTTCATGCTTTTCAAATGCTTTTGCGTAGTCTACGCAAAGGCGTTTGACAAATCACACCAAAAGACATGAAAGAGATGCTCAGCAACGTTGGCATATTCGGGAAAGACGTTAGAATAATTAAGAACATACTTGTGTAAATCAGATTAATTTACATTAAATTTGTTAATTTTTCCAAAATAATGTGTCACAGATGTATATTTTACTTTTGCAAATTCATTAAAACCGAGATTTAACTTTTGTTAATAAAAAGGCCGATCACTGAAAAATGGCCGAAAAACTGAAAAATTAAAATCTCAAAATTTCAGATTTGAGTTAATATAATTTCTGTTTGGAATACATCAGAGTATTTTGCTTACGAGAAATAGTAAATTTAATCATTTAGCTTTCAATTAAATCTAAAGTAAAAGTTTAAAGAAAATTTTATATTTTTAAGAATTTAATTTAAGTGTTAGTTATCGAAAATGAATAGAGGTACCTAGATTTATCGATACGTAAAAAATAAATAAAATCTTTATGAATATAAGTTATATAAAAGATAAAAGATATATCCTAAATAATCAATATTATTTTTTTCAGTTATGATGACTGGGACACGATTTCAAGCAATTTCATTGCTTGATCACTCTTCAACTATACGCAATGCGTATAGCTCTTATCTGAGTGCGACACGGAGATCCGAAAGCGTTTGGTATGGCCAAGGATGCATTCCAGAAACTGAGTAGAGTAAGAGACAGGAAAATATCGCTGGTAACAAAGAAGAGAGGACAGGATTGTTATGTGATGTTAGTCCTTCAATATGGCAATATTCTGGACAATCTCATCAAAGATGAAGGAAAGACTTGAAGCAACCGAAATTTGGTTCGACAGAAGTATACTGGATATAAAGTGGGGGATCGATTCCATACTACAATCAATATATAAACCTCACTTTGTGGCCAAAGCAGTTTCTATACATTTATATTCCTGTGATCCAAAAGCACAAGGATGCATTCCAGAAACTGAGTAAAGTATTAAGAGACAGGAAAATATCGCTGGTAACAAAGAAGTGAATACTGGATTGTTATGTGATGTCTGTCCTTCAATATGGCAGTGAATCCTTCACAATCTCAAAAAAAATTTAAAAAAAGACTTAAAGAAACTGAAATGTTGTTCTACAGAAGGATGCTGAGGATGCTATGGATGGAACACGAGAGCAATGATGAGATTTTGAAAAAGATGGACACGAAAAAAAACTGATACTTAACACGAGGAAAAGACAGCTGAAGTTTTTGCGACATGTAATGAGGAACGAGGGCTTGGAGAACATGATACTCACGGAACAGATAGAGGGAAGAGAGACAAGGAAAAGCAACGCATGACATATTTGATGAACTTGAGCAGATGGATGATGGAGTGGGATTGAGTGGAATAACAAGAGAAGGAGTATTAAGAGTGACAATGGATAGGGAGATGTGGAGGGCCATGATCGCTTACGTCCTTAAGGGAAACGGCACATAGAAGAAGATGGTCTTACTTACTTTTCAAATGCTTTTGCGTAGTCTACGCAAAGGCGTTCGACAAATCACACCAAAAGACATGAAAGAGATGCTCAGCAACGTTGGCATATTCGGGAAAGACGTTAGAATAATTAAGAACATACACAGGCAATACACCAGTTCAGCAGATATACAAACATAGAAATGAATTATTACCAGGAATCTATTTTTTTTTCTTTGCCATCAAATAATAAATTATTACCAAGAATAGATGTTTTGCAGCCAAAAATATAAATTATAACCACCGATGCATTTTTTTCATCCAAAAGCATAAATTATTACCAGTAATATAAACTTTTTTCAACTAAAAAGCATAAATTATTGCCAAAATATATTTTGTTGTGATTAAAAACATGAGTTGTTATTATTAATATATTTTTTGTAAATGAATACAAAATTTGTTAGCAATATACATTTTGCAACCAAAAATATAAATTATTACCTGTAATAAATCTTTTATAAACGAATATAAAAATTGCAAGCAATACATTTTTTGCAACCAAAAACAAATTATTACCAGCAATACATTGCTTGACACCAAAAACATAAATTATTATAATTTTGCAACCAAAAACATAAATACCAGTAATATATTTTTGTAAATGAATATAAAACTGCTAGCAATACACTTTTTGCAAAACAAAAAAGATATAAAATAAATTATTACCAAGAATAGATTTTTTGTAAATGATTATAAAACCAAAAACAAATTATTACCAGCAATTCACTTTTTTCAACCGAAAAGCAATAATTATTATTAGCAAAACCAAATTATTACCAGCAATATATTGTTTGTAAATATATATAAAAATTGCTAGCAAGACATATTTACAACCAGAAACTTAAGTTATTGCCAGTAATATATTTTTGTTCAACCAAAATCAAATTATAACCAAATTGCGAATTATTTTTCTCAATGAATATAATAATTGCTTGAAACACTTTTTTTTTGAACAAGAACATTATTAATTGCAACATATTTCTGTGCAACCAAGAACATGAATTATTACCACCAATACAGTTTTGTAAACTAATATATAACTTGCTAAAAATACACTTTTTACAACTAAAAACTGAATACTACCATCAATACAACTTTGTAAATGGATATTAAATCTGCTGATAATACCTTTTTTTCCAACAAAAACATAAAATGTAGCCAGCAATACATAATTTTCAACTAAACATAAATTATTAACAAAAATGATTTTTGCATCTAAAAACAAATTGTTACCAGAAATATTTTTTGCATGAAAAAGCATACATTTTTTCCACTAATAAGTTTTGCAACCGAAAAAATACATTAACAGCGATACATTTTTTGTAAATGAGAATAAAAACATTTTGCAAAAACATTTTTGAAACCAAAAATATAAATTATTACCAATAATGCTTTTACAACTAAAAACATCAATTATTTCCGTCAATAGAGATTTGCTGCAAAAAACATAAACTATTTCCAGTAATACATTCTTTTGCAACCAAAATCATAAATTCTTACCAGCAATACATTTTTTGTAAACGAATATAAAAATTGCTTGCAACAATTTTTTTGTAAGTAAAAACAAATTATTACCATAAATACATTTTTGTGCAATAAAAAGCAAATTATTATTCGCAATAGTATTTTGCAAATAAATACAATATTTGCTAGGAAAAGATTTTGGCAACCGAAAATATAAACTATTACCGCCAATACATTTTCTGTAAATGAATATAAAACTTTCTATTAATACGTTTTTTTGCAAAGAAAAACATACATTACCAGCACTACATGTTTTGTAAATGTTGTGGATCCGGGTGATGAACCACACAAAATAATGAACAACAAAACAGATATTGAGATAGAAAAATAGGTTATATTGAACGTAAATATACAAACTGGAACGCAGGTTAGTAATCCAGGAATACGATTAGTAAGGAATATATATATACAAGTCTTGAAAATAGTATGTTTGAAATAGTATGCCCGTGTAATATTATTCTGGCTGAGTGGAGCTCAGAGCTACTCTACCAAATAACGCGGTATTCTCTGTATAACTTCGGTATCGATCGGTAACTTACGGATCAGTCCCGATTTCTCTTATGGATCTCTACGATTCTGACTACGGCAGAAATATATGTATATTCAAGGCGAGTCTATTATTATAGAAAAGGGGGAGTTCCCACAACAGTAAATGAATATAAAAATTGCTAGCAATACAATATTTTGCAACCAAAAACATAAATTATTCCCAGCAATACATTATTTGTAAATAAATAAAAAAATTCCTAGCAATACATTTTTTGCAACTGAAAACATAGATTTTTAGCAGAAATATATTTTGGATAACGAAAAACAAATTATTACTGGCAATACTTTTTTTGTAAATGAATACAAAATTTGCTAGGAATACATTTTTTGCGACAGAAAATATAAATTATCAATACTAATATATTTTTTGTAATTGAATATATAAATTTCTATCAATACGTTTTTGTAAACAAAAACATAAGTTATTACAAGCCATATATGTTTTGTAAATGAATATAAAAATTGCTACTAATACATATTTTGCAACTAAATACATAATTTATTACCAGCAATACATTTTTGTAAATAAAGTAAAAAAAAATTCCTGGTAATACATTTTTCGCAACCAAAAAGGTAACTTATTACCAAGAATACATGTTTGTAAATAAATATTAAAATTGCTAGGAAAACAGTTTTTGCAACCGAATGCATAAATTATTACCAGCAATACAATTTTGTAAATAGATATAAAATTTGATAGTTGTACATTTTTGCAAGCAAAAACAAAAATTATTACAAGCAATACCCTTTTGTAAATAAATATAAGAATTGCTAGCAATACATTTTTGAAACCAAATACGTAAATTATTACCTGCAATAAATTCTTGTATATAAATATAAGTATTGTTAGCAATACATTTTTGCAACCAAAAAGATAAATTATTACCAGCAATAGATTTTTCCAACTACAAACAAATTATTACTAGAAATATATTGTTTGTAAATGAATGTACATATTTTTAGCTATACTTATTTTGTAAAATAAATTACTAAGAAAATTAGATTTCGACATTAAATGACCCAATACATTTATAATCCCTAAAGCAAAGCAAACCAAACCAAACTCAACAATGAAATGTTTGTTATGAAAATTCCTTAATAATTAAAACTGCTCGTTCTTCTTGTATCGCCATAAAATGTGATCTTGAACATAGCGTATATATTTAAACTCGTCGACATTGAACCAAATTCTGAGCTTAATGAATGGTTATCTGGGAATTGTTTTGAGCGGCAACTTGTTTCATTTGAAGCTAAATCGAAATAGATTTCGATTATTATTTGACGTGAAAGCTGTATCATCGCCAAGAAATATATATAATTTGAAAATAAATGACATCTGGAAATGGAAGTTTGGGAATAAAAATCGAAGTTAAAAAGGGATTCAAAATAAAACACGTCTTGGCAAAGAGCTGAAAATTTAATTAAATCTATACACGAACAAAACGCGTTTCTGAAGGTTCATTTCATTGTGAAGAAACAAATCAAATTAACTTATCTTGTAAGGTATGTGGTTATCGTCTACTTGACAATTTGAAAAAGAAATCCAAGTTTCTTTTTGCGGCAAGCGAGTCATATCGCGTAGAATCGAACCGAAATAACACGATAATGAATCGATAAAATTCAAGGTTTTTAATCGAGTTAAATAAAACTGTTTCTGAAAGAGGCGACTATTGTCGTGGAACGAACAGAAACGAAAACAAAACGTTGAAATTGATGAATATTAATACAGATCGAAGTCCCATCGATCACAACGTAAGAAATTTTAATTAATTTAAAACTCAAATCTGGATGTTGTTATTGAAATTTTAATTATTAATTGATTTTTATCTAAGGTTTTCAATGTATAATATTCGATCTATATGGTTATTCAAGGAAAGTTGGATTAAGTGAATTTACAAGAAAAAAGTATGAAGTAATTGTCTATATTTCTGAGATGAGACAGTATTTACTATTTACATTATTCCGACTATTGTCCTTGTCTTTGTTGCCACTTATACGACATTTCGGTCGTTGTAAGCCCCGGCCTTCTTCATGTGCTGAGAATTTCGAACCGAACCATTTATTACAATCACTGGGGTATGTCATTCGCATTCCTTGTGCGAGGCCTGTTTTGGTAGTCATGAGCTATTTTCCCTAACCAGACTCTCTAAGTTACTTAGAGAGTCGGTTTAGATGGAGATGACTCACGACTATCAAAAGAAGCTTCGTACACGCAGTGAGAATTATATACCTTAGTGATTGTAATAAAGGATTCGGTTCAAAATTACTAGCACCTAAAGAAGGCCGGAGCGTATAACGTCGTACGAATGGCAACAATGATGAGGACAATAATCCAAATAATGTAAATAGTGTGAGTAAAGTAATAAGTTGTTATATAAAATAAATGTTGTTTTTTAAAATGGTGCACTAAATAATATATATATATATATATATATATATATATATATATATATATATATATAAAATAAAATAAATTTCGATGTTCAAAAATGTTGAATGATCATTTCTACATGAAATCCTAAGAGAAATTTCACACATCATCGGCAGCTACAACATTTTCAAAATGAAATAAAAAAGAAATAAAAAAAAATAAAAACAATTTGAAGGTTAAGAATTCACCTGCGGAAGGTAAAAAATTTCGTCACAAAGAAAAAAAAGTCAAGTTAGCAATCAATGTCTATTTTTAGATTTTGGACAATTTTACTTTTAGATTGAGTTGTGAGTGAAAAATTTAAAAATTTGGCTTTGTCTAGTTTTACAGAGGGGAAGGGTTAACGGATGGAATAGAAAGTAGTGTTTGATTGAGAAGTGGGTTAAACAAAAAAAATTAGCATCAGGTTTTTGGGATTTGCCTTCCTGCTTTTTCTTTTGGATTAAAGTCATTTTTGAATATATATATATATATATATATATATATATATATATATATATATATATATATATATATATTGTAACTAAGTTGTTGAACTCGTAGTTTTATTTACCTTTTTGTTCATGCATTTACTTTTATAAAGAGTGCTCGATACAAATGTAGAGCGTTATACTGTAATGGTTGTTACAATGTTTTTAAATTCATAGTATCACTACACAAAAAATTTCTCATGTTTCGAAGCCAGCCCATTATGTTTTGGCTTTATCCTCAGGTGATTTTTTTAAAAATGAGAATTATCTAGTTGAAAAGACCTTTAATTTGCGTTGGATTTGATATTTTTGGGTGTTAGAGGGGTTGGTCTGTATTTTGAGTTCCGTTGACCTTTTTACTGGTCTTAGGGTTAAGTGTTTGTTTTTGGCAGAGTTCATGATAGGTTAATCTATTAATCTTCAAAGGGCTGGTGCTGCTGGCACCTAGCGTGTTGTTGTTTGGTTTAGGGGTTGGTAGGTGTTGTTTTGTTTTGGGGTTGGTTTCTCCTTAATTTAATGTATGTTATTTTGTATTGGTGTGTGTGCTTTTTCTTGTTTTTTTTATTTTTTGTTTTTTATAAAATATATCTTTTATAAAATATATCCTTCATAAAAAAGTACAGGGGTTGGTAGGTAGTGTTTTGTTTTGGGGTTGGTTTCTCCATAATTTAATGTATGTTATTTTGTATTGGGGTGTGTGCTTTTTTTTTTGTTTTTTTATTTTTTTGTTTTTTATAAAATATATTTTTTATAAAATATATCTTTCATAAAAAAATATTATTATAATATTCCATAATATTAAGCTATTTTATAATATTATAAAATATAATATTTTATAATATTTAAGAAATATATTTTAGTTTTAAAGATAATGGGTTGTAGCTACGGTATAAAATGAAGTTTAAATTCTACTTTAAATAAAAAATAATATAAATAATAGTAGTATTATTCCTTTATTATAAATATAGTAATATAACACAAACAATAAATCTAGTAATAATAACATGAACAATAACATTTGTTATTATTTCTAAACTTATAATAATATAATAATACTACTATACTGCTTATATACAACACGTTAAAATTTATCTCCTGGATTCCATGCGCCTATGGCTTAGGCGGTAGCAACTCCGACTGACACCAAAAGCAAGTGGACGTGTCTAGCCACACTGATGAGCTACGAAACAGCCTTGTATGTGGGTGACTAATATATATATATATATATATATATATATATATATATATATATATTGGGTGCGATGGATGAATTGTCTTTTAAACAAAGACTAAAGTCCATATGTTCACAAATCCTTCATTATTAAGTTTTTTGGGCAAACTCTGTTCAAGACACAATCCAAAGTTTGATGAGCTGTGATACAGCGAAACAGACTTGTATGTGGCTGACTAATATATATATATATATATATATATATATACATACATACATACATATATATATATATATATATATATATATATATATAAGGTCTGATGGATGAATTGTCGTTTAAACAAAGACTAAATTCCATATGTTCACAAATCCTTTATTATGAAGTTTTTTGGGCAAACACTGTTCAAGACACAATCCAAAAATAATTTTTAAAACTTTCGGGCGTGTTTTTGATTCTATCGTAAACTTTCTTTAGACTTAAAAACGAAAGATTTGCTAACGTATGTTTATATGAACTTTTGTCCTTGTTTTCAAATGACGAACCAGTTCCCGAAATTTGTAAAAGTATTTTTGATACACTATATATAAAGGAAAAACTCATCAGTTTATATTATATTACTCTGGATAGTAGCCATTGAGTTTTATGTATAGATCTTTTATTATTAATTTTTATTGAATATATCTATTAAAAATTATCCTCTGTGTGTGTGCGTGCGCGTGTGCGTGCGTGCGAGGTACTACTAACAAAGTTATATAATTTGTATAGATTGATAAATATGTTCAGCTATATTTTCCCGGATTTCGCTAGAAATTTCACACAGTTTTCGAAATCACTCCATCAGGACATAACTTCATTTTCTAATTGTTTCCTTGTTTCAATTACTACCATGATTTCCGTTACACACACACACACACACACACACACACACACACACACACACACACACACACACACACACACACACACACACACACACACACACACACACACACACACACACACACACACACACACACACACACACACACACACACACACACACACACGCACACACGCACACACACACACGCACACACACTCACAAGTTTGTATTGCAAACATTTATTTTTTAGCTTTTTTACTTTTCGAGATTTTTACCTTTTTTTCGTTTCAGAATTCTTTCATTTCCAGATTCATGCAACTCTTGTCTGGCATTTCTGGATACAGTAAAGTACAGTCGAATCCAGCCGTGGAGCATCTGTCTTCACTAAAATGGTGGGGCGTAGTAGACGTAAAGATTAGAGACCACTTCAGATGACGTAATTTTTACCCACCTTGATACTATTTTTGATTTCCGTTCACCCCGATATCATTTAGGCATAATTCACCACCACTTGATTAACACCGATATAAGTTGTTTGTGCCGAGCTTTCAGTGCTTATTATAGTTGTATGATAACAGCTGTAACCGACCAAACACCAGTCGTTTAGACTGGTAGCATATCATATCCGGGCAAAGACTAAGAAAAATAAAATGTTTTTATTATTTTACAAATTCAGTGCAAATATGTGTTTTTGTGTAAAATACTTTTATAGATTTTGTGCTAATTTGTCTTTGCTTAAAATAATTTTTTATAGATTCAGTACTAATTTGTCTCTTCTTAAAATAATTTTATACATCCTGTGCCAATTTGTCTTCATTACTTAAATTTTATACATTCTATGCTAAATTGTCTTTGCTTGAAATAATTTTGTACATTCTGTGCTAATGTATTCTTTGCTTAAAATAATTTTATAGATTCTATGCTAAAATGTCTTCTTTGCTTAAAATAATTTTATACATTCTGTGCTAATGTTTTCTTTGATTAAAATAATTTTGTACATTCTATGCTAAAATGTCATCTTTGCTTAAAATAACTTTATGCATTCTATGCGAAGTTTTTCTTTGCTGAAAATTTTTTTACAGATTTTATGCTAAAATGTCTTCTTTGATTAAAATAATTTTATAGATTCTGTGCTAATGTTTTCTTTGCTTAAAGTAATTTTATAGATTCTATGCTAAAATATCTTCTTTGCTTAAAATAATTTTGTACATTCTGTGCGAATGTCTTCTTTGCTTAAAATAATTTTGTACATTCTGTGCTAATATTTTCTTTACTTAAAATAATTGTATAGATTCTATACTAATATGTCTTCTTTGCTTAAAATAGTTTTATATATTCCATGCTAATTTTTTCTTTGCTTAAAATAATTTTATAGATTCTGGGCTAATGTGTTTATTTTTTCTTAAAACACTTTTGTAAATTCTGTGCTGATATGTATTCTTTTTTTAAAATCAAGTATTAAATAATTACCGAATATTTGTAAATTGAAAGAGCATACGAGTTTGACAAAAAGAGAAAATATTAGCAAACTGAGTGTAAATTGTAATAACATTGCTATCGTTATCAGTGCCAGGACCGTTTGAGGTTGTAGGATCAATGCGCAGACTACCATCTGATTAATTAGGCACTTTTATAAATAAAACGATTGAGAAACTGTTGATAAATAAGTCAAACAGAGAGAATCAACTGAAAAATATTCTTGTTGTCCTTTCGATAAACGAATAATGAAATTGATTAATAATTTGTCCGTGTTTAGAATATTTGATGTCACATATGATCCACCATATTCCTGCTATTTATCTTGAGATTTTTGATAAAATCCAAATAATCAGTAATATTATTGGTCCTGATCTGGCAGCTCGTCTTCAGTCACTTTCCAACCGCCTTAAAGTTGTCTCTCTGTGCCTTTTCTATAAATACTTTAATGATAATTGTTCCTATGAGCTTTTGGCGACGACACCTAGATTCTTCAAATTTAAACGCAGTCATTGTAATATAGCTTTCTCATTCCTTGTTCGAATTCTAATTTGGTAGTCGTTAGTTATCTTCATCTAAACGGACTCTTTAAGTTACTTGTTTACCACTGCTGTAGCCTAGTATTGAACTCGCAACTCTTGAGGTCAAATCACTGAAACTAACCAACGTTTATATTCACTCGGCCATGTGTCCTTAGGAATAATTGAATTTCTGGGACTTTTAAAACTAATGTTCAGTAATCATGTTTTAACAGAGTTCATATTGCAATTTTTGATGCTAATGATTTTCTGTAGTATTTTTTGATGTTAATGGTTTTCTCTTGTATTTTTTATCAGAGCTCATATTGCAATTTTGAAACTAATGATTTTTTCTGGCACTCCGTATTACTGGTTCTCATATTGTATTCATCTCTATGATTGGCCGGCTTAGGAAATTTTTTATCCTAGCATATGCGCCGATTCTTTCAGTCTACGTAGTTTCCAGTGGCGTTCTTTTTCAGGGGTATTTTTTCTGTCTCCCCTCGTGTTACGGCCCTGCGATGTTCTTGTAATCTTACTTTAAACGGGCGGCCTATTTCTCCTTTATATGGAATGGTGTAAGCACAGTCCTTAGTCATGTCTTCTTCTGTTGGGGGTCTTACTCGGGAGAGGTATCTACGAAGTGTAGAACCACTTCTGAAGATCGTCCTGATATTATATGAAACACAGATCCTTTGTATTTTCTCCGATAACCCCTTCACATAGGGTAGACAAACAAAGGCTGTTTTCTGAGGGTTGTTATCCTCATGAACCCTTGCTTCCATGTTTGTTGGAGTTGTTGTCATTTACTCTGGATAATTGTTTCGTTGTAGGGTACTGCTTATACTCACCATTTCCTGTTCGTATGACTCTGGGTCGACGCTTATGACTTTTGCTCAATGTTGCAGGCAACGGACGATGCCTTTTTTACATTGTATGGGTGGTGGGAGTTGAAGTTGAGGTATTGTTCAATGATGGCTTGCGGTATACGGATGTCTTGAACCCCACCTCTGTTCGTGTTATTAGCACATCCAGGAATGCCAGTTTGTTGTCACTCTCTTTTTCTATAGTGAACTGTATGAATGGTCTTATTGAGTTCACATGGTCGAGTAGCGTCTGGACCTCCTCTTGGTGTGGCCAAAGTATGAAACTGTCATCAACGTATATCAGCCATAGAAATGGCTTTAGAGCTGTGGAATTTTATGCCATCTCTTCAAAGTATTCAATGTATATGTTAGCTAGTGATGGTGATAATGGCGAGCCCATTGCTAAGCCTTCATCCTGATGATATATATCTGATCCCAATGCAAAACGTGTAAGTCAGCATCTCTATCTGGTTATCTAGTAAAATACTGGTACGTTCTCCTAGGGATGAGTCTGAGGCCAGTCTCTCCTTGACTACCGAGCGTTCCTCCACCGTGGTTTCCTTGGTGAACAGACTCATCACATCCTGACTCGCCTTCTGGTTGCAGTGATTGGGAGTGTCTGCGCCAGGGTTCTAAATTCACAAGGAATACTGGAGGGGTGTAGTGAGTTTTACCTCGGCCAAGGCCGCAGAAGGAGGACGAGTTTCCCCCACCCAATATCGTAAATGGCTACTATTGTGGATATTCTTCGCCATTTTGTTGTGGAGTTGTGGTGAAACTTCGCCGTAAAGTTGTAGTGTCCGGTTTGTGCCGGAAGTAAGACACGTCACAAGAAGGTAAATTCAAAACAATTGATTAGGATAAAAAGAAACAAGATATCCAAAAGAAGTGTTACAGAAATAAGTCCGAATATATTATTACGCTGCCTGACTAGTAGCTGTCGTCAACTGCTCTCGTTAACTGCTGTAATTGACTGCTCTTTAACTACTCGTAACTACAATATTTATTTACTATCCCACGTAATGCAAAATCTGGCACAAGATCTTTTTAATGTGGGTAATCCTAGCCATATAGACCGGCTAAATATTTCTGTTTAATTTTCCCCAGACGGGACTCTACTCTTCGGCGGAGCTTCAACTGGGTTAATACTCTCCACCCGAAAGCAGAGAGCTCGACAATACGCAAGGCGGTCAACTACTCGCTAACTGTCGTCTAGAAGTCACGCAGGTAATTTATATATAGCAAGAGGAAGAGTTCATTCCTCGCAGGAGAGCACCATAACAGTTACAAAACCAAAACATCAATCTAAAAACTCGAGCCCCGTTCTTAAATAGCTTCGCTTTATCGAGACTTTCACATGAACATTATGCATGACATCAAAACTTTTCAGAAATATCTAAACTGTCAGCTGTATACAAACACTTCCTCTGATCAATGCTGAAAAAAGCTTTAAGCGAATGAATCCAGTAGGTTTTGGCACAGATCATTTAGTGCTACAGATTCACAAACAAGGATTGTACCAGAAATCATCGAAACCTAATCACTTAAGAACTACCAACAGGTGTATCAACTAAAATGGATAGCACTAAAAATTCAATGACATAATCAAGATGGTGAAATACTAATTCAAATAAAAGGTAGAATATGTTTCCTCCCTAACCTTAACTACTGGCAAAAGTGTTAACAGTTTCTAGACTTGAGAATCATTTTTTCCCTGAAAAAATGTTTAAAGAGAAAGATTCTATAAATTTCATTCGAAATCAGTACTCGTCTCTTAGTCAATGAATGCTAAATGTTTCCTTGTAAGGAAACAATTGTTATTACAGTTACCATTAAAACTTCATCGTTGCTAACAAGTTCTGTAAATATCTATCTATCGGTTCAAGTTTCGTTTTCGTTTCTGAAGATATTACACATCATTCCCTGCCATATTTATAACATTAAGCACTATTTATTTTTAATTTCATTTTTCTGTCTCTTAATACATTGTTCACTTTCCGCAATGCATCTTTGAACGTACTTTCGAATTTATGTGTTACATTTTCCAAATAATTAAATTTGTGCACCTTTTAGATTTTGAAGTCCCCATTATGTAACTTAAAACTTTCGTTGTCTCTTTTGTTGACAATCATCCATTTTATCTTTTTCATTTAATGGTTTGTCTTTTTTGTTTTTTCTTTATTATTTTGTCTCGGTGATTTTTTTTTACTTGTCTGAGTTAGTTATATAAAATACTTCATCACCACATTTTGTCAATTTCTTTTTGTTTTTGCTGTAATTAGTTCAATTCTTGAGTCTTTTATGAAATTCGGGATATTTTTGCCCTTTTCATAATAACTATTGGCATCTTTTCAATCAGTCCATGGCCGCAATAAATAAATTGCAAAAGCTGTCGCGAGATTTTAACGAAATGTAAAAAAGCTGCGCCTATATTGATTGGGTTTATGTTTTTAGATTCAGTAATATTCATTTTTTTTTACTGTTTGCTTTGGCATTACTAGTATTTTTTTTTATATATAGAAGTCTTAATTATCGTTTATTAAGCGGTTTCATTCATTACGACGTGCTTCATCGTAAAATTGCCATGTCTGTAAAAATGATTTGAATCAAAACGAGTGAAAAATGAACGCTAATCATTTCCCATTCAGATGAAATTATAATAATTTATAGTCGACGGAAAACGAATGGCGGTTCTTAATTTCTTGAGATTATTTGATTATTCTAGGACTTACAAACAAGCAAACAAACAAAAAACAAGCAATCTATAATGTGTTGAGAAGGTAAAAAAAAAAAAAGTTAAAACAAAAACAGAATTTACACACTTTGCCACCTGCAATACTCAAGAGATATTGAGTTATCTCCCGGGGAAAAGTGACAAATTTAAGCATTAGTCGAAATTTAAGAACGAAAGAAAAAAGAGTGAAGAAATTAAAAAGAGGAATAGGAAAAACATCAAAAAAAAGAGAAAGGAAAAAGGGAAAAAATGGTAATAGAGAAAAGAGAGCAAAAAAAGAAAAAAGAACAGAAATAAAAATAAGAAATAGAGTCAAAGAGGAAAATATGATTTTTAAGACAATGAAAAGCGAAAGACAAAACAAAACAAATAAAAGAAAGAAACGACGAAGTATGAAATCATAAACTAACAAAGAAAGAAAGAAAAGTAATGAAATAAAAAGAAATAATAAGAAAAGAAATAGAAAAGAAAGAAAAAAGAAACAAATGTCGAAGAATAAAAACAAAAAAGATGGAAAGAAAGAAATAATAAAAGAAAGAAAGAAAAAGAAGAAAAAGATAAAAAGAAAAAATAATAAATAAAGTAAGAAAGACTAAAGAATGAAATGATGACGTGACGAATGAAAACATAAAGAATGAATAAATGAAAGAAAGGGTAAAATGAAGAAAAAAGAATGAAGAGAGAAAGAAAAAAGAAAGAAATGACAAAGAATGAAAAAAAGAAAACAAGAAGGAAAAGAAAGAAAGAAAAAAGGAAAACTAAATAAATAATGAAGAACGAAAACACAAAGAAAAACAAAGAAAAGACAAAAACGAAAACTGAAAAAATAAAATAAAAACCCGAAAAAGAATGAAACAGAAAGAAAGAATAGAAATTAGAAAGAATGAAAACAGTAAAAGAAAAAAGAATAAAAAAATGAAAGCAGAGACTTTAAGGAAATGAGTAAGAAAGAAAGCAGAATAAAAGAAATTAGGTTAAAAAATAAAAATAGGAAAAATGAAAATAAAGAAGGAAAAACGAGGTGAGAATGGAGAAAAAGAAGCAGCAAAAAAAAATAGAGAATTGGGAAGAAATAAGGCAGGTCAAAGAAATAATGAAAAAGAAAATGGGAAAGAATGAAAGAAGGTAAATGGAAGAAAATTCAAGAGGGGAATAGGAAAAAATAAAACAGGCAAAACAAACAAAATGAAAGAGAGAATTTAAAACAATGAAAGCAGCTAAAATAAAAGAAAAGAAAGAGAATAAGAAAAAATGAAAGATAGTAAAAGAAATGAAAGAGCCAAAGAGAAGAATGAAAGCACCCAATTAAAGGAAAATGAAAGAAGTGATGATGAAGAAGGAGGCAGATGAAAAAAAAGTAAAATGAGAGAGACTGAAGAATAAAAACAGCAGGAAAAATAAATGAAAGAAAGAGTGAGAAAGAATGAAAGCTCGTAAAAATAAGAGAAAGAACGAGGAAGAATGAAAACAAGTAAAAGAAAGAAAATGGAAGCAAATGAGGATGCATGGAAGCAGTTAAAAGAAGGAAAATCAAAGAAATAATGTGGAAGAATGAAAGCAAATCAAAGAAAGAAAATGAAAGCATGAATGAAATTAAAAGAAGCAAGTAATAAAAGAAAACATTAAAGTAAAAAACAAAAAATAAGAACGAAAAAGAAAGAAAAGTGTTGCTATCAGAAATGAGCTAAAAGAAAATCAAATCTGAAAATACAACAAAAGGAAAGCGGAAGGAACCTTTTCAAAAAAAAAAAAGCAGGAATAAAAAGGTAATTAAAAATAATAAATGAAAAGAAGAATGAAAAAGAAAATGAAAGAAAAAAAGGAAAAACATAAAAATGAAGAATCGAACATTGTTGATACTTCAACACTGAAATAATCAGTATAAAACAAATTATTCGCATTTTATTGACTATTTCTCCAGATTAACGTTCAATTAAGATAAGTCGACATTTTCACTTGAGAGATTACATCCGTTTATAACTTTCTTTCTTTCGAATCTGCTAATTTCTTCGTCTGGGAAAACAGAAACAAGTTTTTCATTAACGCTGTAAGAAATTCCATTAAATTTTCACCAAATTACATTTTTAAGATAGCCTGCCCGTCAAAGTGAAATAAAAAGGTAATGGTTATTTAAAAGAGGTTTTGTATGAAGAGCTAAACTGATGGAGAAAGGAATGGCGTTAATAAAAACATGTGAGACCGGCGCATGTGCAATTGCTTTCACACACGTAAGGAGAATAATGGTTTCTTGCAAAATTTCAATTTCTGTTTTTTTTTTTTTTTTTTTTTTTACTCTGGTGATATTTACTTATTCTTTAACAGATTCTTTCCTTTATTTATCCAACAGAAAAGCTGAGGATGAATGACCGAATCGGAAATGAAATATTTGCCTCTTACAGAGTTATCACTGGTTCACGTCAAGCGAAAAGGAAAAAAAAATTATTATTCACAACATCAAGCATCTTTCCGAAATAAAACTTCTGAAAATTAATCTTCATAATGCGATCCATAAATTTTGTGTTTTTAAAGCTCAGAACATATAACCTCTTCTCATATGAATTCGACTAGATTTTGACAAGGAAACACATTTCTCTACAATCTTATCATTTTAATGTAAAGATATGTTTAACGCTGTGAAAAACAAAGTTGTTTACACTTCGGCGAAATGACATACAATGAATTTCAAGTTTGCTTATAGTACTTGCTTATAGATGCTTTACCATCTGGAATAACACAAACGCAGTTCTGGGAACGCCATCTGTTGGAAAACAGCAAGAACTTATTCAAGGTCTTAATAAAATCATGCATTGAATATTGCTTTCACATATGGTTTGTGCTCCTGCAATATAAAGATTCCTAAAAGAAAATTAAAAAACGAATCTGCAATTATATTAGAACTTACCTGGCATCAAGGCTTCAGTCCATTTCTCCCCGCCATAACATAGCTTCTTAGTGTATTTTCTATAAATACTTTCATGGTTTATTGTTTTGATGAAGTATTTTTTTATGGTACGTAGACTCCATTAATTTAAGCACATGACTTGATTGGGTATGTGCGTTGTGGTGCAGTGGATATCAACAAATCGGGGAGCCGAGTTCAAATTCAAGTTGAATTCGTTGCATTCACTTACGCACAAATACCCATGAAAAAGATATTAATCCGTCTCTTCCCTCCACTTATGGGTTAAATAATAGGACCGATTGGGTTCTATAGCCTTGGCTGGCAAATACTCTACCGTAGAAAGCAATGGCAACATACAACAGGATAATCTTCTGCCCAGTCAGTCATGTCTCGAAAGAGACATGATCGCCCAAGCGTGTATCACGTATGACACTTAACTGACTGATTGACTAGATTGGCGGCAAGACCCCATCAATTTACTGTCAACTTGCTCTCTATATAGCCGTAACTTCTATGCTAACAATCTTTTCTCTCCCTCTTCTTGCTTGTGGAAATCTTTTCCAACTTCTTGCTTTCTGAGCTTTTAAAGTTTAAATGCAATGTCAGTCATTATCGCCCGTCTTCTTGATACCTTTTTGATGACTCTCTTATTGTTCTCCTCCTTAATAATGATTTCCTTACACACTCGATGATTCCCTTATATCTTAGTGGCTTTATTACCTTTTGTACTTGTTAGTGTGGCACACACAAACACACATTCTCCCTCTCACTCTCTACACTTATACACACACACTCACCTCTCTTTCGCTTTCTCTCTTTCTCTTTGCATACACAGACATCACATCTCTTGTTCTTCACGCACACACACACACACACGCACACAAATCGTCTCTAACTGTACATATACAAACAGGCACACACATCACTTCTCTCTCGAGCGTCACACACACACATACACAGAGATATCATCTCTCTCACTCTCTACATACACATACACATACATATACATATATATATATATACATACGTACATACACATGTACACACATCGTCTCTCCTTCTACATATACGCACACGCACCACATAATACATCACGCTCTACATATATACACATGCACCACACATCACCTGAAAACTTTACATGTACACACATACACATATTCATCAACTCTCTCTTCCTCTCTCTCCACACACACACACACACACACACACATGTACATATATGTTCATAATATGCACCTGATGATTGCATAATGCATGAAATTCCGACTTGTGCCTGAAACGAAGGACAATATGTATATTTATTAATATATCTTTTTGTTCTTTTACGCAACATTGATCACTATTCACACCTGATTAAGATTTATATATTGATGTATATCTGTGAGTACACACACACACACACACACACACACACACACACACATATTTATATCTATATATCTATATACTTTTTTTAATCATTTCACCCCAAGCAAGTTATTCCACTGAGAAAGAGTGGTTAGATATAGGAAATGTCAAAAGGAGGGTGATAGATGGGTAAGAATACGGAGGCTGGGGGTTGGGTGGATGGGAAGAGTGTTTGAAAGAATGGATGCGAGTTAGTCTGTTAGGAGGTGTCTATTGACCTTACATTTAAACTCCTGGAGATTGTAGCCGTCAGGGAAGCAATCATGTGGAAGGGAATTCCACAGTCGGGAGCGCGAGAAAGGAAACTGTTGGAGTAGAAATTGCGGTTGCATTTTATCGGTTTCACTGTAAAAGGGTGGGAGCTAGTTGCTAATTTAGTATCTCGTCCAAATTCGTACCTAGGGGGCAGCAGTGATCTAAGTTCATTGGAGCAGAAGCCGTGAAAGTATTTATAGAAGTGACACAGGGAATTCCACGTCGCGCCGGTGAGAGAGAGAGGCTGCAGGCGGTCTGCCAAGTCGGTATCGATCACATTACAGACTCTCCGTTGTACTTTGTCGAGAAGCCCGAGGAGAATAGCAGGGGCACCCGACCAGATATGGCAGCAGTATTCAATGCACGGGCGGATGGTAGATTTATATATATAGATTCAGACGGAAAAAAAAACAAACTTCCGGGCCCTGCACAGAGAACCGACTTTCATAGCAGCGGATTTAGCAATGGATTCGATATAGTCATTCCACTTGAGGTCCGCTGAAAGTGTGAGACCAAGGAGGCGTAGGGTTACTCTCTGGGAGGCAAGCCTGGTGCATGCTAATGGGAGGTAGGTGTTACGTGAAATAATAAATATACATATGAGAGTACGCACATGTATAAAGTTATTATTCAGGTGTTAATAGTACTCAATGTAGTATGAACAAAACTAGTTTGATTAAATCTTTTAAACAGTAACTTAGTAATATGCACCTGATGATTGCATAACGCATGAAACTCCGAGTCGTACTATTGACGTAATACAATATATATATATATATATATATATATATATGTACAAGTATGGGGTAGGTATGGATGGAATAAAATTCCGTTCTTACAATGGTTCAAACTTGTAATTCTCTCCGTGCATCGTGCTACATTTGTCTCAATGAGAAGTTAGAAATTAAAGACTAGGTTAACTTGTTAAACCAGAGAAATGAACTTACCGTTCATTGTAAACATAGTTCATTATTTACTTTACAATATGTGTTGCAATATTAAGAATTTAAGTATTCTATTTTCACTGCTGTCAATTGTTATTTGCCTTTATTTGAAGGGTATTTTCATCTGATTTGGATGTTCTAATAAAGTTTTGCTAGGTATTTAATTCGGCATATAGTATATTAATATTCGATAAGTATTTAATCTAACATTGATCGTCAAGTTATATATTTATGAAATATTTAATCTAACATTGATTTTCATATCAATATTTGATAAAATTTCATCTAGCATACACCATCTGGTTAATATTTAATACGTTTTTATTATAGCTTCAATTGTTAAAAAATATTTAATAATTATGATTTTCGAAGCATCAATTTCACATTATTTTTGAATTTTTTACTAGTACCTGGTTTTAACTGTTTGTATTTTTTATGTCTCCTGTTTTATTGATTATATATATATATATATATATATATATATATATATATATATATATATTATGGAAATTAACAAAGATTAAGGAAATGGTATTTAAACAACCGACAATTTGAAATGATTTGTTTGAACATTATTTTTGATCGATACTCTTATTTAAGTAGATATTCTGTTTATAATCAAACAGTATTATATATTTATTTCTACAAGCCTGATTATTTACGATAATTTTTTGTTACGAAAATGTGTGTCATTCGGTAGGATTCGAACCTGCGACCTCTATCCATATAATGGAATTCAGCAATTGATCTGGCGCGTCTTAGACCTCTCGATCACGAATGACTTACAGTCCAAACGAAGTCAAATCAAGCCTATATAACACAATTTTCGATTCATTGTAATAACCATATCTGCTCTGAAATGTATCCTAATGTCAACAAATGTAAATATGTTACAGGTCAATTGATGGCTTTAAAAACGTATTTCCAACGATCAACAAGAAACTAAAATATTTATTCACAACAAATATTTGTTAAGCGGACTTTAAAAAGTTATTGCTTTCGTTTTTGTGCCCGTACTAAAATATGTAGGTTGGAAAAATTCGCGACATATACGGTTTCAGTTTTTTTCTTAGAAGTTAGTGATAGTGAAAGAGAATCTGCGATAATACATGAAACAAAAAGAAACAAATCAAAACAAAACAAACAAAAAAACTGACAGTGATCGTGTGTCGGGGTAGAGAAACAGAGAGATAGGGATAGATATACCCAGATAGAAATATTGTAGTTAGATACATAAAAAAGAAAGGAACAAAAGAGATAGACATTTGAGAAGGGGATATAATTGTGACTTTCCCCATCTCTGAATTTATCCAAGTCAGTACAGAGACTGCGATAAATCCCTTGAACATATCAAATGCAATACATGTTGTACAAAACAGTCAATGTTTGACCGTGTGGGGAACTCAGGCAATGTACATTTCCACAAGCAATAACAGATTGATACAACACTACAATAAAAAAACAATGAGGAAGTTTTCCTGGCTTAGATCAAATCAAAATAAAATATATTACTCATTTAGTTTCTCCTAATTTAGAATTTCGCAGTGTACGACCAAAATGGATTCTTTTTTGTTAAAGCAGTCGCTTGATCAGTGATTTTCACTCGTTGATGTTAGTCGCTGGTCGTGTTCTGGAGGTGGTAGCTCACGAAGGGTCAATTAACATGAGCAAATCGTCCGTGCATAGAAAAACAGTCGTGAACAACAGGTGATCGCTGATGAAGAGGGTCGCATACAGCAGGTTCCACTGTATATATACCTCCACACTTTTTTCACTCTGTTTATATTAGAATATATATTGGGTGCATGGGTTTTGTCTACGTTTTAGTGTATGCATGTATATAGGTGTACATATGGTCTTTAGTAGTTGTGGACATATGGATATTTTGTTTTACTTGCTAATGTGTATATGTATGTTTACATATATTAGTATGTATGTGAATATACATATTTATATGTCTACCTTTATATATGTATATTCTCATATTTATGTGTGTATGTATTTGTGTGTATATACGTTCGGTTGTCCTTGTATGCGTGTTTCTACAAATGTATATGTATGTTTATTTATGTATGTGTGTGGCTATATAAATATATATGTGGGTATAGATACACACACACACACACATATATATATATATACAGATATATTCTTGCCTATGCACGTTTATATATGCACGTATGCTTCTGTGTGAGTGTTCCTGCACTTATTTGCGTATATTTATGCCAGAAGTTGTGCATAAGTAGTTTCATGTATGTGGTTATATATTTTAATTTGTATGTGATAATTTGTGGATTTTTGGGTGGTTAAGTTTTTGTTTTTAGCTTGTGTATTGAATTTTTTAATGAATATTGCTTCGAGAATTTTGTTGTTTTCTTGGTGTAGGATAGTTGTGTTTTCGATCATTATTTTTGTATATTGTTAATGTAGACAGGAATGTTGTTGTAGATGTCTAGAAATGGATGATTGGTCAGACGAGTGTAATGTAAGACGTCTTGTTAATGTAGTTGATGTGAATCCAGCATATATATATTTGTTTTGTTTTTTTGTCGGAGATATATTCTCCCAAGGGACATTTGAAATGATTTATATCGTTGGTTTTACGTAAGACATCAGTTAATGGGGAAGAGTTATTACGGATAATTAAATTAGTATTATCGTATTTTTTTTTAATAAAATATTAATTTTAATTTTTTTATTAGGATCAACAGGAGATATATTAGTACGAATGAAATTTTTTATGTTTTTTCATCCTGTTTGTCGTTATTATGCATCTGGATGCAATAGAAGAGTTTATATGTTTAGGTATTTTGTGAAAGTACCATATTTTGTTTGATGCGAATTGGGGTTTTTGAAATATTGTCTTATTTCTTCGTGTACAATGTGGTTTGGGAAGTCATTATTAATGAGAGTCTGCTAAATATTTTTTAGTTCAGAGTAAAATATCTTTTTTTGTGAAGGAGTTGATTTGTGCTTGGTAAATTATATATATATATATATATATTGTATCGAGGCAGCAGATAATTTTCAAAACATATACTGTTAAATATAAGAGACAATGAATGTTTATTATGTCTAATCATGAGCCGTTCTAAACATGTATTTAAATGCAATGTAATGTGTTATGACAAGATTTAAACGTGGTTTTATTTAGTGTGGGTTGTTTGGATTTAATGTAGATGGCCTCAAATATCTGAAGGTTATTTTACTGTGTGTATGAGTGAGGATTATTGCATTGTTGACTAAGATCTGTCCAAATATATGGTTCTGTTATCATAGTGACGTCATAGGACCGCATTACAAATTTACGAACTGTGTTTGCTATTTTTGGTAACTGTTACCGTTGCTTAGCAACGTTTTATGTCAACACAAGATAAAATCGTCGCTGATGGTGGATGTTTTTATGTTAACGTTCTTGTAACCTCTTTGAAGATGGCTCATGTGAGCCAAAAGCTTAGAACCAATTTAATAAAAAATTATCCAAACGTTGTAGAATTTTGTCTTCATTTTCATTTGAAATTATAGCCAAAATATGATGTTTAGAACGGCTCATGATTAGACATAATAGTATATATTATTGGAGTAGATAGACTTATTGGAGTAGATAGACTAAACTATCGCCCGGTTCACACTCCACCCACGTCTATTGAACAGGTGAAGAGGCTCATCCCTTGTTTCCTGTTTAGGATGTGGTTTCCGGTTTTTCTCTTTTCCAATCTTTTCACTCTTACGTAGCCCCCTGCGCATCAGTGGCGTTTTCGCCTTGCTTGGGGTGATATGATTAAAATATATATATATATATATATATATATATATATATATATATATATATAGTCATCCGCAGAGAGATCTGTTTCGCTGTATCACATCTCATCAGTACGGTTAGACATCCGATTGTTTTAACCCAGGATTGAAACCCGACCGATGTGCCGTCAGTTGGCGATTCTACCTCTGAGCTATGGGCGCTCGGTAGAAGGAGGCAGACTTTTAGCGTGTGATGTGTCATACGCCAGTAGCTAGAGTGCTGTTACTCTAAAAGGTAAATGTGTGAGTAATCACCAAAATGGAATGTGGGAATAATAGTATATCAGCAAATAATTGCGTCGTAGTAATATGTTTTCCTCACAAACGGTGCCCAACTGGTCCTACTATATTGCGCAGTCGACAGCGCATGCGCGAAGTTAGAAATATAGCATGGCGACAATTTACCCATCGCACCCTGTATATATATATAAAAAAAAGCATTGAGCTCGTTTGTAATTTTCTTGGCAGTCCAAAGGAATTTCGCGGGCCTTCAGACTGATTTACGTTTTAATTATTCATAGATTTTACTTATCGCTTTCTTTTTGCAGAACTCATTGACTAGTTGCAGCCTGTGTGACAAAACATTTTTAGTTTTGTGACGTCTGGAATTTTTTTAGTGCCAGAAAACTAAATATCTATAAAAATCAAGCTCTGTGCAATAAATGTATTCAGAAAACTTAAATACGTATGTAATCTTCTTTGGTCGACTTGCAATAGCTTTTAGGTCAAATATAGGATTTAGGTCTATTCCGCTATACCATGTCACTTCAGGGCATATGCAGTCATGATTCTGCACAGCTTCCTTTTTATGAATTGCCATGCTGTTGTGGAGTAGTTGTCGCACTGAAAATTATAATCGTGTTATGTCGGTTGCTAATCGACTTAACGCACCCAAATGTTAAAAACTTGGTAATCTTCCACTGAAAGCTGACTCCTTAGTATTCGGCTAACTGCTGACTAATATCAACTGCCTAGTAGTTCTACTGAACTCCAATAGAACTCTAAAGAACTCTCTAGAACTTCTAAGAACTTCTAAGAAATTCCCAAGAACTTCTCGAGATAACTTCCTGATAATATAGGAGGGAGAGTCCATTATCTGAGGAATTGGTGTGTTTCACCATAACACATGCATTCCTGGGAAATACCGTTTTTTTTGCTGTCTCCACTATTTGGAGTTTTACTCCTCTTCCACTGATTGTCATCCAAGGGTAAGAGAGTCTATTTTGGCCAATTCTTGGTGAGAAGCGGCACTTATACAAAAGTGAATGCAACTGATTGCACAGAATTTTAACTTGGTTATTTTAATATCTTTTCTGAATATGTCAAGGTTGCTGCGTTGCCATAACACATCTTTGTAGCATATTTGTTGAACGATGCTCAGTCAGTCAGTCAATGCTTTCTGCGGTAGACTGGTTGCCGACCAAGGATATAGAACCCAATCTGTCCTGTTATTTGACTCATAGCTAGAGGGAGAAGAAATGTATTTTATTATTATGTAGTAATTAGCTGGGGATCAGTTTGTTACTTCATAACAATATAAAACTTGTCCTCCACTTAATGCCCAGTAGAAGCCGTAATCATGTTTCCAACTATTATATTCAGTCAGTAAATTATGTGCCATACGTGATACACGCTTCTTGGGCGATCATGTCTCGAAAGAGACTTAGCAGAAGATTATCCCGCAGTAGGTTGCCATTGCTTTCTGCGGTAGACTGGTTCCCGACCAAAGCTATAGAACCCAATGCTGTCCTGTTATTTGATTCATAGCTAGAGGGAAAAGAGATAGATTATATTACATTATTATATTAAGTATAATTAGAAAGGGGATAAGTTTATTACTTCATAACAATAGAAAACCGATCCCCCGCTTTATGCCCAGTAGAAGTTTTGATTGTTCTCAATTATTATATTCAGTCATTCAGCCATACGTGATGCACGCTTTGGGCGATCATGTCTCGAAAGAGACATGACTGACTGGGCAGAAGATTATCCCGCAGTAGGTTGCCATTGCTTTCTGCGGTAGACTGGTTGCCAGCCAAAGCTATAGAACCCAATCTATCCTGTTATTTAAGCCATAACTGGTGGGAAGAGACGGATTAATACATTTCCCAAGGGTATTTGTGCGTAAGTGAACGCTACTCACACATCCTATTCCACCGTAGGATACCGTTAAATAGATGATTGCCAGGTCTTTTTAAAGTTATGATTTTGTTACACAAAAAATAGAATTAGCAGGTTATTTTACGTACCTTTATCCGAGAGCATTGCTCGGGTAGAATGTGTCAATGCATCAACGACATTCACCCGATTTGTTAATTTGTTAAAGAATACCTACAGATGAGGCATTTGAAGTGTGTCAGTACATATATAATGGGATTCACTCTCGTTAGCAAATAAAAAACGTTTTAAAAGGAAACTAATACAAGCGATTTTTATATAAATATCCTTTGCTTCTACACCCCTCTTCCCCTTGCCAGCTTTCCTATGCTTAGGAGCGTCTGTTAGCTTGCAGACGGGATTATGCAAATCACATTGATAGAGCAATTCGCTCGTCGTGCTAAATTTTTATGAGTTTGTAGAGGGACGACAGCGTGATTGTTGCTTTTTTTGTATCATATAATTTGTTTTTCTCCTCTGATTTGCTCCTCTTAACAGCAAAGGAAAACAAAGATGCCATTGACGGAGTTACATCAAATGAGATTCTTTTGGTTGATTTGATTTCAGGCAATGGGAGGGAGATCACATCGTTTTTTTTGCTTTTATTTTTTGTCTTCTTTTTGATTTCTAATATGGATTATCTGATGTCTTTCAGTCTAGGATTATTAATAATACCTTCTTTCTTTCATTTTTCTTCACGTATCCTTTTTTCTCTTTCGTTTTTGTTTTTCGTTCTTTCTTCAAATTATGTTCTTTATTTTTCTTATTTATTTGCCTCTTTACTTTTTTGCCTTCTTTATTTTCTGTGTCTTCTTTCTTTCGTTTTCTTTTAAGATTACTTTCTTTCTTTCTTTCTTTTTTTCTTTCTTTCTTTCCTTTAATTGTTTCTTTTTTCATTCCTTCATTCATTCCCTTTTACTTCTTTCCTTCCTTTCTCCTTCCTTCCTTCCTCCTTTCTTTCTTTCTTTCTTTCTTTCTTTCTTTCTTTCTTTCTTTCATTGTTTCTTTTTTCATTCCTTCATTCGTTCCCTTTTTTCTTTCTTTCTTTCTTTCTTTCTTCCTTCCTTCTTCAATTGTTTCTTTTTTCATTCCTTCATTAATTCCCTTTTTCTTTCTTTCTTTCTTTCTTTCTTTCTTCAGTTCATTGATTCTTTCTTCCTTTTTTGTTGTATTCTTTTTTCGTTATTTATTTCTTCATTTTTTTTCTTTGTTCTTAAATATTAAAATAAATGCTTACCTATATATCTACCCACACACGATACCGCACGCTAGTACAACTTTTCATATACTTAAAGCATAATGTGTATACTATTAGACATGATGTACACGATAAAGGGAATAAAATGATTTGAAATCAGAACGTCATTGAATGGGAAAAGTCGATTCTTGGGACAAGTGGAAGAAGAGATCAAAAGCGGGTAATCGGCATCAGAAAACAGAGCAAAAGATCCAAGTGTCAAGACCTCCTACAGAAGGTAGCTGAGGAAAGTGACAAAAAAGACTACAAATAAACTGCAAGAAAACTGAATGTATGGTCATTAGCAAAAAGAGCAACCCCAAATTCCAAATACAGGTGGGGGATACTAGAAGTAAGCAGGTACAAAAATTTAAATACCTAGGAAGTGTTCGAACAGAAGATGGAGGGCGAATTGGCGAAGGGTGCGTTCCAGAAGCTGAGTAAAATACTAAGACAGGAAAAATTTCACTAGAAACAATGAAGAGAATGCTAGATTGTTATGTCATGTCAGTTCTTCACTACGAAGATGAGGAAAAAACTTGAATCAGCGGAAATGGATGCTGCGGATATCATGGACCGAGCATGTGAGCAATGAAATTTTGGAAAGAATAGCAACGAAAAGAAAATTAAAAGTGAGCATTAGGAAGAGACAACTGAAGTTCCTGGGACATGCAATGATGAAAGAGGGCTTAGAGAACCTGATACTAACAGGCCAGATATAAGGAAAAGGAAACAGAGGAAGGCAGCGGATAACATGTTTGAAAGGCCTGAGCATGTGGTTGACGGAACGGGAGTTGCGTGGCGTAACAGGAGGAAACATACTAAGAGCCACCAGGAATAGGGAGACGTGGAAAGCCATGATCGCCTACGCCCTGAAAGGACAGGTCACATAGAAGAAGAAGAATTCCCGTGAGTGGGTTAAGCTGAACATATAGCAAGATAAAGGATAACAGATGGAGCAAGAGGCTGCCCGATTTGTGTCAAGTGAATAGAAAATGCAATCGGAAAATAAAACGGAGAGCTTCGTTTGCTGGTGCTATATGGCATATATCATGCCTCAGCAGGGTGACGATCATTATGGAATAAAAAGCGATTTGTTTAAAAGTCGAATAACAAAATCTGCTACTGCTTTCAATGCTATTTCTGATTACTTTGTTACAATTATATAATATCTCGTTATATCTTTGTATCATTGGTGTGCTGCTTGTGGGTGATCGTTAGCTCGGAACAAGAAATCAGTCAAGTGAGTTCGAATTCCAGTCGAGTTCATTACATTGACTGTTGCACAAAAACCTTGAGAAAGTAGGGTTCACCCTGTACAATGCCCGAGGATGTTCAATTAAGAGGCAGTTCATACGGGTAACAGATAACAAGAAAGCCCTAGACTTGAGCAGGTTAAGATAGTAGTGATCAGGAAACATCCTCTTATGAGTCGGTCCACAGATTCCAGTTAAAGTGTCCATTTATTTTTCTATATCTCTAGAGTATGTATAATGTCTGCGATGTTCCTGTATAATTTTCTCTTTCTTCATACGTTACTTAGCATTCGGAAGGCAAATTTCGTTTTCCAAATCTACCTTCGGATTGCGTTGTCATATTTTGTGTCCTCTTTAAAAAAAGAAACTAACTAGATGTCCTCATCTTTGTTGCCATTTGTACAACGTTTCAGCCTTTGTTTGCTCCGGCCTTCTTCAGGTGCTAGAAATTTCGAACCAAACCCTTTATTACAATCACTCGGGTATAACATCTTCATTCCTTGGCTAAAGCCTCCATTGGAAGTCATGAGTTATTTCCCTCTAACCCTGCAAGTTACTTGTTCATCACTGCTGTAGCCTGGTATTGAACTCACAGCTCTAAGAGTCAAGTCAAGAACTAACCAAAGTCTATATCCACTAGGCCATGTGTTCTTAAGTGATACCTTAGTGATTGTAATGAAGGGTTTGGTTCGAAGTTCCTAGCACCTGAAGAAGGCCGGAGCGTACAACGGCCAAAACATCGTACAAATGGCAAAAAGATGAGGACAATAGTCCGAATAATGTAAATACTCTAAATACAGCCTCATCTCGGAAATATAAACAAAGAATTATTTTCCACTGTACAACCCCTTTCCGCAGATGAAATATAGCAGGCCTCTCATTTCTCTATTGTTATTTCAATGGAAAGTGTTTACACGAAATGCATACTTTAATTCAACCGGGTAAGACCTTTAGGGCTAAGACCCGCTACCTCACGAATAGTCTGAAAATTTAAATACTGTAAATACTAGCTCATCTCAGAAATATAAACAAAGACTAACATGGTATGAAGACCATGGAATCTGTTTTCTTACTCTTGGAAGTAACCACTTCTTCTCGTTTTACTTTGTCGTTTTCTGAGGAAGTTGCACAAATTTCGTTTCCGTAACTGCTTTAAAGATTGCGAAAGTGGCTAAATGAGTAAAGAAAATCTTTGAGAATACAAAGCAGATCACATGATGGATTAATATGTACAGATCATGTTTTGAGAAAACAAGACAGTTTAGACGATGTGTGAATACGTATGAAACAAGTATCGAGAAGACAAACGGTTCGGACGATCAGTGAACATGAATGGAACAGGTTTGTGGACGAAACAACAGTTCACACGATGGATGAAAGCGTATTTTTCAGAATACAAAGCAGATCACATGAAGGGTGAATACGTGTAGAACAAGTTTCAAGAAAACAAGGCAGTCCTCACTATGGGTTAATATGGATCGTAAAAGTTTGGAAAAAAAAGACAGTTTACACGATATGTTAATACGTGTAGATCAATTTTAGAGAAAACAAGGCAATTCCCACTCTGGGTGTATATGGATCGTACATGTTTGGAAAAAATAAACAAGACTGTTTACACGATGTGTTAATACGTGTAGATCATGTTTAGAGAATAGAAGGCAATTCCCACTCTGGGTGTATATGGATAGTAGATGTTTGGAAAAATACAAGGCTGTTTACATGATGTGTTAATACGTGTAGATGTATAGAATAAAGAAGGCAATTCCCACTCTGGCTGTATATGGATAGTACATGTTTGGGAAAATGTTTTAGAAAATACAAGACAGTTTACATGATGGGTAAATACGTATAGAGCAGGTTTCGAGAAAACGAGGCCAAACATGTCACTGATTGGTGAATATATATAAAATCAATTTCGAGCAGGCAAGTCATTTCACACGAGACAAGGAAACGTCAGCGTTCGCTTTTGAACGTTCCGATGTTTTAAATGAATTGATTTATTGTTTGAATTACATTTTTGTAGCATTATGATTTTTCTTCTTACAATAAAACTAGCAGTATAGCCCGGTGTTGCTCGGGTGTAATGAAAGCTTTAAAACTAATCCATGGTACTTTATCTCAGACTCTTAGGACATTGGGACGCAAGACTAAAAAGCATTAGTTGTTTCCAGTTAAAGCGAAACCGTAGACTGAAAGAAAAATGATTTGATGTAAGTCAAATTTTGATTTCATGGTATTGACTTATATATATATATAAAGTATTTATCCATTTTTTCACCCTCAAGCTATGAGTTTAATAGCAGGACAGGTTGCCTTGGTTGGCAAGCGCTTTACCGCAGAAAGAAATGGCAACCTACTGCGGGAAAATCTTCTGTCTAGTAAGTCAGGTCCAGAAGAAGACATGATCTCCCAAGCGTTTATCACGTATGGCAATTAACTGACTGACTGACTAGCCTTTTGTACTAGGTTCACTTCATATATAATAAGCTCTACAAGATATTATGCTATTTGCTCAGATTACATATGTCTGATGTAACAGACAACTAAGGTAGTCTAGAGAGTAGAGTGAACGAACGAAAGCAATGAAAACAAGACCAATAAGAAATTCATTACAGCAACACCACACCTCAAGAAATGTTTCTTTATATTTATATATATATAGCCCGGCGTTGCTCGGGTGTAATGAAAGCTTTAAAACTAATCAACGGTCCTGGAGGTCAGAAAAATGAATGGATGTAAGTCAAATTTTGATTTCCTGGTATCGCTATCAAATAAGTTTTTTCGTCGTAAACTGAATTTTGAAAGCTAAATAAGTTCTTTGAGTAAATGTTATCATAACTGAGACTAAGAACTATAATTATACCTACTTAGAACCAAACCCGAAGCAAAAACTAAAATAAAAGAGCTGAAAAACTACAGATATACAGGCAGATAAACAGACACACACAAAAACATCTAGCCTTTTATATATATATATATTTTTTTCTCTTTAATCATATCACCATGAGCAAGGCGGCAACGCCACCGATGTGCAGGGGGCTACGTAAGAGTGAAAAGATTGGAAAAGAGAACACCGGAAACCACATCCTAAACATGGAACAAGGGATGAGCCTCTTCACCTGTTTAATAGACGTGGGTGGTGTGATATTATCGATTTTCTGCACTATTGTAAGAAATGCAGCCTTGAAACTTCTGAATACCGTTTCTTATGTCTTTGTCTATGAGTGTATCAAATTTGATTAAAATCGGACCACTCCTTCTATAACCCGATTTTTTCGATTATCGATTTTCGATATTTATCGAGGGCACCTCGACACAAAACCTAGCCAAGAACACTCGCAGATGCTTATAGTACAACTGTGTAAATTTTCAAGAAAATCGGTTCAGCTGTTCCGGGGTCTATAGGTAACGGACACACACACAGACACATACACACACACAGAGGCAAAGTTCCATTTATAAATAAGTTTATATATTGTTATATGTTTTGAATTATTGTTGTGTGGATTGTGTAATCGTTAACGCCTCGCCACAAGAAATCAACCAAGCAAATTCAGATTCCATTCGAATTCCTTAAATTTACTTTTGAATATAATAATATTTAGAAAGTTATGAATACAGTTTTTTTTCCGCCAATTATGGTTTAAATGATAGTACAAACTAGACTCTTCAGCCTTGTTTAGCAACAAGTCTAGGAGAAGAAAAACTTTGAATCACCTATTCCGAGTAAATAGGAACATGTTATCGGCTAATTAAATGATTGATTCGTTAATTACGACTTATCAAATTTTTGCAGGATTTTAAAGCCAGAAAATATTCAGTTTTATAATTTAAGAATATTTTCGCTGCAATAAGGATTTCGTAATAAAATCTTGCAAATTATCCCGTAGCTGGGTGAGAAGAGCTGGGTTCATGCCTTTCACAAATGTAATTACACGTATGTGAATATAAAGAATGCAGATAGAATTAGAAATCAGCTTTCAAATTAACAATTCGGGAGCTATTATCTGTTACATCATTCGCACATCTACGCACCTGATACTCCCAAGAGGGCAGACATCTTGGTATTAACGTTACTTCACTTATGTGATCGTACAGAACGCGTTGTTTCAATGCAATATAGACATAGCAACAACATAGCAAAACTAAAAGCTCACAATCTTGTTTTTCCATCCGAAACTCGTGGGAAGTATACGACATTGGCAGAGAAAAAAAAGAATTTGGAATGCGTTCAAGAAAGGGATTCTGTGTTACAAGAAAACGGAGAATTTCAAGAGTCTTATTGAATAACTACTCGACATTTACAGTCGTTAGTGTGCAAATGTTACTCAAGTTGCAAAAAGTGTTGCTCTCTCTCTCTCTCTCTCTCTCTCTCTCTCTCCTTTGAAATTCTTCCGATCGAATCATGGTTGTCTTCGGGTGAACAAGATGAATGATTTCTTCCGGAAGAACTAATTTTTACAAGTTAAAACTTGTTCTATCCAACGGTATTATTGTGTTCCTTGTATATGTCGTAGTTCAAGCAATATTTGGGGGGGTGGTTTCCTCATGTACATCGTTGGGTAGAGTAAATTTGCAGTCACAAACTCGACGTTTATACAATGGACATACACTACCGGCCATAATTATTAGGCAACCCCAATGTTTTAAAAAATGATGTATTTCTTACTATTTTTTTTTAGTATTTATTTCCAAGTGAATAATTGTAAATGAATGGAATGGTCCTTTTGTTAGTATTGCACAATAACATGTGCATCAAATGAATTTATAGATATTTAATAATATTGCAATTCCATCAATGAAAGAATGAAAAAAGGTTAGGGTGATTCGGACGAATTCATCTTTGCTTTCTTGCCTTGTAAGATTTTGCAAAGTAATAATAACAAAAGAACCATTCTATTTTCATTTGGCAATGAATACTAAAAATAGTATTAAATACATAATTTCTTTTAAAAAACTAGAGTTGCCTAATAATTATGGCCGGTAGTGTAAGTCTTTACCAAGAACGTCCATGATGCACACGTAAAGCTTACGTCGCTGTGGCCAGTGTTGGAACGTATTATCCATAATCTAGCTGTGATCATATGCACTTTTTGGTCTCGGTAAACGGTCATCAAGCGTTAAACGAATTCACTTGTTCCCTAACAGGCCAATCTGGTATGTTGAATCCTGCATGTTTTTTCTTTTCAAATTTTCGTCGTTTTAATTGTTCTTAATTTCTGTTTGAATTTGTAATTTTTAGACTTAATTTTCTTTTGAAATTGAGGTTTTTAATTACTGGTATTAGTACTGTTTGCTCTTGATTTTGTCGTTTAAATTTCATTTCGAGTTTAAAACTTAATCATTTTTTTTTTATTGTAGTAGATAGTACCCACTATCACCCGGTTTTGCACTCCCCCCACTTTTGAACGGGAGTAGAAGTTATTGCCTTGTTTCTTTTTTAGGAAGGGGTTTCCGGTTCACTTTCCCTCTACTTCGGGTTTAGCGTTAGTTCGGCTGGAAGCTTTTTGCAGTTATTGAGCATGGTGGCAACGCCTCTACATTCTGAGATGGGTTTTTCGTTCCTGGTTATCCTCCCCTCTCCAGGGCTTGGTGTTTATATCAGCGAACACCTTCCTCCAGCCAGGGTAACATCTCTCGAATCCCTGGATCATGCTTTCATGTGCTTCCGTCTCTCACTTCTAATATCGATTAGCTATCTCTTCTTCCTCTACCGCTCCCCCTCTACCTCTAACTGTTCGTTCATTTTTTCTTATTTTTTTTTTCCAATTGGAGCAGATAAGACTAAACTATCGCCCGGTTCACACGCCACCCACGTCTATTGAATAGGTGAAGAGGCTCATCCCTTGTTTCCTGTTTATGATGCGGTTTCCGGTTTTCTATTTTCCAATATTTTCACTGTTTTCTTTTTTTTTTCCAATTGGAGTAGATAGACTAAGCTATCGCCCGGTTCACACTCCACCCACGTCTAGTAAACTGGTGAAGAGGATCATCCCTTGTTTCCTGTTTAGGATGCGGTTTCCGGCTTTCTCTTTTCCAATCTTTTCACTCTTTATTTTTTTTTTAATTGGAGTAGATAGACTAAACTATCGCCCGGTTCACACTCCACCCACGTCTATTGAACAGGTGACGAGGCTTATCCCTTGTTTCCTGTTTAGGATGCGGTTTCCGGTTTTCTCTTTTCCAATCTTCTCACTTTTTTTTCAATAGGAGTAGATAGACCAAACTATCGCCCGGTTCACACTCCACCCACGTCTATTGAACAGGTGAAGAGGCTCATCCCTTGTTCCCTGTTTAGGATGTGGTTTCCGGTTTTCTCTATTCCAATATATATATATATATATATATATATATATATATATATATATATATATTGTTTAATAAAATACTTTAGAAAATTAGATTTTAAAGTTTTAATAAATGGGAAAGTAAGAAAATTCTTTGATCAATGAATAAATAAAAATGTGGTTGATACGTTAATATTTGAAAATCAAATACTTATATTTTCTTGATAAAAATAAATAAATATATAAAATGTTTGATGAAACAGTAATATTTGAAATGAAAAGCCCCATTATTTTCCTGATTTTTGGAAGTCATCATTTGTAGTTCCTGTTTTCAAGAACTCTGAACCCTCCCTAACTATCGCTCTATTAGCCATGCAGGGCTTTGCGGCAAAGTATTCGAGGTTCTAATCAATGCTGATTAGTTATGCATCCCACCTTTGTGACCTGCTCTCAATATGGCTTCTGTTTTGCCAGGTCTACCGATGATGTGCTATTGCTCTAGATACCCCGAAAACATTTGACAGGGTTTGCCTAATTCTGTGCAAGCCCCAGAGTTACGATAATTCTGAATGGTCGTTTGATTTAATCTAATCGTTCATATCGAATTGTGGATTAACGGTTGTTTTGAACGGGCAAGCATTCAGATCCTTTCTCATTAACGTGGGAGTCTCTCAAGGCTCTATCCTCGGTCCTACGCTATTTTTGGTCTTCATTAATGACTTTCCTGATGCAG
This sequence comes from Ascarosepion bandense, assembly GCA_037127315.1. Lineage (NCBI taxonomy): Eukaryota > Metazoa > Mollusca > Cephalopoda > Sepiida > Sepiidae > Ascarosepion > Ascarosepion bandense. The sequence continues at coordinate 738,768 of JBBBDQ010001650.1, forward strand.
TCAGTTCTCAAGTAGGCATCTATGCAAATGATACCACCATTTACTCCCGTCTCAATAGGAATTCTATGAGAAGTAAACGTTGCAGATGTTCTTGAAAAAGACCCCCAATCAGTGGTTTACTAGGGCAGGAGTCTCAAAAACAAAAAATGTTCTCATTTAACCAACATTTTTTTTAATAACCGTGTCGCCCCAAGCAAGGCATTTTACTGCCACTGTTGTGCAGGTGTTACATAGGAGGAATGTTATGAGAAAGAGTAACAAACTACAGGGGTGTCAGAAAGAGGGTAAGAGAAGTATGAGAATACTGATGAGAGTGGGGTGGACGGAGAAAGAAGCATCAGAGAGAAGATGCAGGTTAGTGAGATAGGAGATGACTATTGACTTTACATTTAAATTCTTGGAGATTATAGCTGTTGGGAAAGCAAGTAATGGAAGGGAAATCCACAGGCAGGAAGTGCGAGAAAAGAAGCTGATGGAGTAGAATTTGCGTTTACAATGTATTGGTTTCACATAAAAAGGGTGGGACCTAGTTGCTAAACTTGTGGCTCGAGTAAATTCATATATAGGAGGTACCAGTGAGCTAAGTACATCGGAGCTGAAGCCGTACAAAAAACTTTCGCCAGTCATCAGTATGGCTGATGCAAGTGTCCTTGAGTGCAACACAGGGAACCACCCTTGGCCTCACTTTTCAACCGATCTGAAGTAGAACAAATATATCGGAATTAGATTAGCATCTACCAGGAAATTTGGGTTTTTGTGTCGGGCCAGAATATTCTTTATTAGAATCCATCTTCACATTTATAAATCTGCCATCCCTCCGTGCATTGAATAATTTTACCATATCTGGTCGGGTGCTCCTGCTATTCATCTCGAGATTCATAAAAATATCCAAAGAAGGATCAGCAATATAATCGGTCTCGACATGGCATCTCGACTTCAGTCACTTTCTCACCGCGTGATGTGATTTCCATTTGTCTATTCTACAAATGTTTTAATGGCAACTGTTCTCATGAGTTTTTTCCCTGGTGAGCCAAACAAGTAAATTTAATCGTGCTATTAGATTGAAATTTAGGTCCCAAACATTTACCGTTGAAATAGTTAAATATAATCGCCTCTTCTACCCCAACAATTTTTTCTCGCACTTTCCGCTTGTGAAAGTCTCTTTCATTTACTTGCTTCCTTGATAATCTCCAAAAATTTAAATCCAACTTCAACTGCCATCCTTTACCTTCTTGAATCTCATTCATCTTTTATCCTTTCTTCAATAATCCTGGGCCCATTCCTTTCTCTCACTGTAACATTCTACGTACTATTGGTGGCCCCGCCTTGTTTGGGTGAAATGATAAAAATCGATCGTGGCTGGTGGTTGATATGGTAACAGGTTACCAGCCTGAAATGCTGGTGTTTCCATTAGTTTAGTTTAAAAAATGCTGTTGTCAGTGTTTGTGGATGTCGGCATCTGTTTTTTTTCTGACAAGAATTTTTTTTTCTTAGGATGGTGTCATGCGGTATTAAGATCGGATGCTTAATTCTATCTCTCCATTATAGACGTGATTCTATCATGTAAAATTGATTAATGATAAATTAAACTTAATGATAATTTAGTCTGCGAATATATTTTGCAACGATAACCTTTTTTTTTATATCCAGAACATTTATCCGTTTCTCTGGAGAACAGAGAATATTCGGAAATTAGTGAATTTCACTCAAATTTCTAAATCCGTTTCACTATATTAAGTGAATGAGGGTAGTATGAGTGCGAAGTTATTTTTTATTTAGAAAATTGTTTGGCATTGGTCTATCTGTGTTTATTTTTTTTTCTGGAAAAGAGAACATTTAGATACGAGTGTTGTTTCATTCAATGTATAAATGTTTTTCTTTACTTTAAAGAAAATTTGTAGCAGTAAATTAAACAAATATTTAAGACAAAAGGATTTATAATTTAATTTTTCCAGACGAAACATTATTTATACGTTGTGTGTAAAGAATGTGACACTAATATTAAGCTAATTGTCTACTTCGATATTTGACAATAAACTGCATCCGGCAGCAAGACCTCTGATTGGGAGGTTATGAGGCAATTGCTGTTGTTTCCACTCTACCCTGACCTGGAGTAGGGTCCCATCTATGGGCGAATAGTTAACTCCCAAACTCGGGTCAAAACACTATGAAAGTATAAAAGAAGACTTTTATAGTAAAAATTCCAGAAATTCATTTTTGAGGGAATAAAACATTACCAGCAATATATATTTGAAAGAAAAAAGATATTACCAGCAATAAATTCTTGAAGGAAAAATATTACCAGCTGCACATTTTTGAAGTAATAAAATATTGCCAGCAATACATTTTTGAAAGAAAAAAAATACCCGCAATACATCTGAATCTCAACGAAAGCCACTTTACAAAAACAGATCAATGAAACCTGATCTAGAAACTTATATCTTACAAAGAATTTATATTCTATTCATACAAACCTAATTGTAAAATTCTTGTCGGTATTAAATAACCGATTGAGATTGATATGCCTTAGAACAAAACAAACCAAACGAAGCCAAACTTTATATTTTATTTTTCAAGAAAAAATATAAATCAATATTATAAATTTCTCCTGCATTAATCTTCTTATCTAAGAGAAGGAATAAAAAAATACTTTTTGTGATTTTTATTTGCAATTTTAAAACCAAGTTGAACCAACCTATTGTCATCATCGATGAACCGGCCCGAAAGCGTTTTTAACAGAAATGAAAAAAAAATCACATTCTTCTGTTCGTAAATATTGTATATTTTTGTTAAATATTTTATTAAATAAAAGAATGTTTCCCGGAAAGTAATAGCGAGTAATTGTTTTTATTATTTATTATATTTTTAAAATCTGAGAAATATATTAGATTTTCTTTTTCATTTATTTTGGTTACAATTTGTTAACATATAAACCTGTACGCATTACTAAAGTCATTTCTTATTTTTAATATAATTCTATTCGTAAAATTGAATTATTTTTCTCTCACTTTTATTGAGTGGTGAGGAATATATACGAAGATGGTACCTAAAATTTTTCGAGATATGACTGACGAGGTAAAATATTTTTCCGTAGTAGAAATTTACCACTGAACACCTCGTATGGACAGAAGAACAGTGGGATTTGTTCATTTCAGCGATGAGTTAAAGTTTAACTTGTTCGATTGTGACGGGAGAAGGTTTATTCAACGCAGTCCTAAAAAACGATATTTGTCTCAGTGCACTAAAAGCAGCGTTAAATTTGGAGGAGGAAGTGTGATGTGTTTGATATGATTTCATTTGTTGGTACGGAGCTTGTTGTTAGGCTATACATTAAAATTAACGCAACTGTATACAAAGAAATATTGAAGAAACATGTACCTAATTTGAGAACTGCAATTAATCAACCAGCTGTATTTATGCAAAATAATCCGCCATGTCACATAGCGAAGTCTGTTAAGACATTTCTTTCTGAGGAGGATGTTACTGTTATGGAGAGGCCTGCTCAAAACCCAGACATGAATCCTATTGAGAATGTTTGGAAGTTACGAAATGAAAGAGCTTAGGAAAAGAATCCAACAAACATCGAAGAACTATGGACTAATTTGAAAAGAGAATGGGAGAAAATATCCATTAATGAATGCAAGACAAATATTCGCTCATATAGCAAAAGATGTCAAGCTGTTATTGAAAGTAAAGGTTTACACATCAAGTACTAATGAATTATGAACACTATTTTCATTTGGATAAGATGTATCCATTATAATAATATGATTTTGTTAATCGTTCTGATGTTTTTGGTCATCTATTTTTGTCGAATGTTATATAACTTTCTTATAAATTTATCAAAATAAGTTTATTGAACTTTATATTTTGGAATTATATAATTTACTTTTATATCATTTTTTTCTTGATGAAAAGTTCTTTGAAGCTTTAAAATAAAAAGTTATTTCATATTTAGACTTTTTTCTTAACATCTTTCTGATCCTTATGATTTCTACTATATATATATATATATATATATATATATATATATATATATATATATACGTAGATAGGATTGTCTCTCGTGGGGTTCAAACTCTTCCTCATCTTTTAAAGAGTAGTAGAGGTTTATCCCTTTTCTCCTGCTTATGACTGAATTGTCGGTTCCTTTCATAGTCTTCTCATTTTCTTTCACTCCTAATAATCCTTTGCACCTTAGTGGCATAAACGCCTTGCTTGGTGTTTTTATATATATATATATATATATGCTCTCGATGCAAGAAACCAATATTAGCCATATGAATCTTGACTCTTCACTGACGAGATATTTTATTATTTATATCACACACACACACACACACACACACAAACACACACACACACACATGTATACGAGTTGGGACCAGATATTAACTAAATATATATATGTGAATAATAAAATATCTCGTCAGTGAAGAGTCAAGATTTATATGGCTAATATTAATTTCCCTTATCGAGAGTCGCGTAAATATCCGTGTGAAACTCTTAATCTATTGAAAGTATTGCAGGACGCAGGAGTGATTTGTCATTAAGAGACACCAATTATTTATAAAAAAAAATGTCCAGTCCTTTTCGATAATGTCAAACGTCGTCTCGACTTTCCAAAGGAAGTTTCCTTTAACAGCTCTCGGCGTCTTGACATTTTCATATGGTCAATTAAATTCAAGTCGCACATCAGTTTTGAACGCAAGAAGAAATCTGTTAATCAGTCTCTATTTTCAGATCTCATTCCCGCCATGTGTGGGAAAACTACAGCTACAAATACACAGATGATATCATAACTTACATGTGGGGAGCCATGAAAAAATGTTAAAATTCGTAAAAGATTCCCGTACTTGCTAAACGACAAATAAGACCAAAAGATAATAATAATTTGTCATTTTCATCAGATAACACACAATTATTATTTTCTTATCAATTTCTTTTCTATATGCCGTGTCCTTTCAGGCCGTGGAAAATCATGGACTTTCACTTTTCCTTATGCCTTGTCGCTCTTTTCCTCTTGGTATCTCTCCCAAGCACCGATCCACCATCTACTTGCTGAAGCCCATCAAGCATCTTTTATGTTGCTTTAGTCTGTCTCTCTTTCCCATCTATTCGCCCTGTGACTATTAGATTCTCTAAGCCATCCCTCCTCATTATGCGTTCCAGAAACTTAAACTATCTCTTCCTAAAGCTAATTATGAGTTTTCTATTCGTTTGCATTTTCTCCAAAATCTTGTCGAGGCTCACATGGTCGATCCATGGTATTCTCAGCATTCCTTTGTAGAACCCCATTTTTGCTGCTTCGGGTCTCTCTTTCATCTTTGAGGAGATAGTTCGGCATTCATGGCCATAAGGAAGGATAGATATCACATAACAGTCCAGTACTCTTTTCTTTGTTTCAAACGAAAATTTCCTATTCATCATTGGCCATTCAAATGCGCATTTGGAGCTTATCACACATTCCATTTTCTGTCAGAGCCCTTCCCAGGTAGTTAAATTTCTGCACCTGTTTGATTTTCACTGTTGCTTGATAAATTTTAAAAAGACGACAATGATTTTACGTCCCTTTTAGGACAATTGTGGTGCAGTGGGTATCGGCTCGGAACGAGAAAGCTGAGAGCCTAGTTCGAGTTCCAGTCAAATTCACTGAATTCACTTACGCGTAAATACCCTTGGGAAAGGTATTAATCCAACTCTTCTCTCCAGCTATCGGATAAATAACAGAACAAATTGGCAACCAGTATACCGCAGAAAGTAATGGCAACCTACTGCAGGATAATCATCTGCTCAGTCAGTTATGTCTCTTCCGAGACATGATCGCCCAAGCGTATATCACGTATGGCATTTAACTAATATAACTTGCAGAAAGCAATCAATCCAAGCAAAGTTAACCGGGTATACTACTGACCCCCTGGCATAATTGTGCATTCGTGTATATATATATATATATATATATATATATATATATATTAGTCATCCACATACAAGCCCGTTTCGCTGTATCACAACCCATCAGTGTGGCTATATATATATATATATATATATATATATATATATATATATATACAACATGTTAAAATTTCTATTCTCTGATTCTATACGCCAATGGCTTAGGGAGTAACGACTTCGACTGACACTGAATCGGTCGAATTTTGATTCCGGCCAGGAACAAGTGAATGTGTCTAGCCACACTGATTAGCTGTGATACAGCGAAACAGGCTTGTATGTGGATGACTAATATATATATATATATATATATATATATATATATTGATTGTTTAATTTCTTAGTTTCTAGTCATAATAAGAAGATTATATCAGTGCACATTTGTATTAAAAACTGTTCAATACAATTATATTGTAGAACTTTTGAATATTTTCCAGTTGTAAACGAGTTATTACGTTATATATATATATATATATATATGAATAGAATAAAGAAACAAGTAGGAAATAGTCTTTAATCTAACATGTCTCTTTTTAACAAGCTTCTTCAGAGATTTATTAAAGACGAATGATTTAAAAATCTAAGAGACAGTATGTTGATTGAGGTATAGTTTCATTGGTCAGATACGTGTCACGTTTGATAAAGCAATGAATAAATATTAAATGTAGAAGAAAACATTTGTGTCTGTTTAAGTGTGTGTGCCAACGCGTAATAAAATCATTAGATGTTTATTATGAATGTAAGTATATTTAAGCGAAAATAATGTGTGTTAATCATATTTAAACAGTAGTCGAATTAAGTGTGTGTACATGTCGGTAACATGAGTAGGTGTAAATTGGAAATTATGTAAAATTCGTAAAAATAGCTGTTAATCTAAATAGATCGTTTTAATATAAATAAATGAACCAATACATAGAGCTCAAGATGCACTATCCAGAGCAATATGATATTCATGAAGGAACACCACAATGCATAATCTCAGGCGGTTTTAAATTATAATTTATTTCGACGTATAAGTTTTTTTTTGTACCCATCTCATCTGTCCGCAAATTAGAAATAGTTTATTTTTATCAGAACATTCGAAAAGGTCTCTGGATGTTATAAAGTTGAGATCATAAGTGGTAGAGGGGGGGAAGTTAACTTTCCATTAGTCAAGTGTAGCGATTGGGGGAACAAGGTATCGGCAAAATCAAGTTGCATACCCAGACAACCATATATATATATATATATATATATATATATATATAATAAGGAAGTGAAAGAACACGTAGCTTTAAACCCACTGTTCAAGCATTTACTTTTATAAAGAGTGATCGACACAGAATAGAGATTAATGTTGTAATAGTTGTTACAATGGTTTATAAAAGCATAGTATCACTACACAAACATTTTCATATTTCGGAGCAGAACTGCTCCTCATCGTGTGATATGTGGAACTGAAAATAAATGGTGAAAACGATTTGTTTTTGAGAATGTGAGATGTAAGAGGTAGTTGTAGGGAATTGGAATTTAGTCCTTCTAAACTAGTCCATCAGCAGTTTGTAAACATAGAGATACACATTTGGGTTAGGAGAAGGGGCAGGATGGCTTCGATCTGGAAAGGTCACTTTTTAATTTTGTCTGGGTAAACTACATATTGAGACCTTAGATTTTTTAAATGGGTAGACAATTTTTATTTTTATGGGTTTTTTTATTTTATTAATATAATATTCATTTTGTGGTTGAAACATCTTTTTCAAAATTAATTAATAAATTTGTTTCATCCACAAAATACTAGTTTAGACACACCAAATTCTAATTCCCTACAACCACCACTAACGTATCACATTCTCAAAAATAAATCGTTTTCACCATTTATTTTCAGTTCCACACACACACACACACACACACACACACACACACACACATGTATATATATAACACATATGAATATGAATATACCCATATGCACACCCACACGCATTTACACTCCCATATATAAAAACACATATACTCACACATATAGTAATGTATATACATGCAAGGCTAACTAAAAAACAAACCTTATACATACGCACAATTATCTATACCCTTATACATACATATTAAGTAATTATACACACATGCAGGCTTATATATCAAATGTATGAAACAAAATTAACCGTAATTTTCTCAACAACTAATAAACATGAAAATAAATTTGACCCAAATTATTTAAAAAAATAATCAACACAAAATGATAGAGTAATCGAAAGGGTTTTTGGGAAAAAATAATCAACAAAAATTGACTGTGTAAACGAAAGGGTTTTTGGGAAAAAATAATCGACACAAAATGATAGCGTAATCGAAAGGGTTTTTGGGAAAATTTTAAGCAGATTATAAATGACTGAAAAGTGACATTTACTTGTCAGTTTTGAAAGTGACAAACAATATTCGATAAATCGATATGAAATCAATGAACTCCTGAGCATTTGTGGGTTGCATTCCGTTTCTCTTCCGTCACGTAAAAACGAACATTTATTGTCATAAGTGTAAAATAATAAAATGGATCCCTTGGCTCAAATTCAAATCAGAAACAGTTCGAGAAACGCCATTTGTTAAGTTGCATTTGGCACAAGACAATTATTCTCGAACAAAGGATAATATTTAAGCTTTTTTCTAATAGGTTTTTCTCCGAATAACATGTTAGCTATTAATATTACTAGCCTTAATCGCCATACTACAATATTAGACATAAAAATGAACATTTGATATTGCAATTAATATAGCGCTTGTCACTTTACGTCATCCATATTTCAGTTGTCTCATGACAAAGGCTCATAATTTTCAGCGGGTTTTAGTAATAAATGAAAGAGAAAAGACAGCACAATACCTTATAGATATTTGAACTGGGATGAGCTTCATTGTAAACAAATATATTTTTAATTGGAATGTCGAAAGATGCTCTACAAAAGCTATGTCAAGTAATAAGAAACATGAATATTTAGTTAGAAATAAGAAGTACTGAAGTGTTACGCTATATAGTTTCTCTTACTGGGCAGTCTTCTTAGGGGTTAAGAGAAGAATGGAAGCTACAGAAATATAGCTGTCCATAAAGATGGCGAGAATTTAATGGATAAAATGCAACAGACAAATATGAGAAAAATGGAACTAAAAAGGACATTCAAACTTAGAATCAGAAAGACTACGATAAATTTTTTAAACCCATAACGAAGAAAGAAGGCTATGAGAATTAGACACTTACAGAATGCTAAGAAGGAAACAGAGAGTAACATAACAAGTTTGGTATGGAGTGGGAAGGATAGTAAAACAATGAATATTAACAAGAGCAACAAAGGCTTGGAAGTTGTGGAGAACCATGTTTTGTTCCCTGAAATAACTTTCGTATTGTTTGTTTGCAACACTTCTGTTTGAATGTAGTCGTTTCATGACTTAAGTGTTATTTTTCAAAGTCCATATTTTGAAGGATGATTCTGGAGGCTGATTTTCCATAGCATTTTATTGAATGTTTTTAAATGGGTGATTTTGAAAAGCTCGAATTGTGATGAATGATTGTGAAGTGATATTTTCCCTGTCAGGATTTTAAGGAAAGATTTTGAGTGGTGATTTTCAATAGTCCTGATTTTAAAGAATGATTTTGATGGATTCTTTGATTGTTAGGACATTGAATAATTAATTAAGGTGCGATTTTCAATAATCAGAATTTTGAAGAGTGACTTTGAAGGGATTTTTCAATAGGTATTTTTAGGATGATTTTGAAGTTCTTTTTTTGTTAATACTAAATATTTTGAAGAATGACTTTTAAGTGTACATCTCTACTGATGTAGGTTGACTTTATTTAGAATATGAGTTGAACTCAATTTTCATATATCCATTTCCGCTACTTTTGACTTATACCGGATTAAGATAAACTTCTTCTTCTTCTTCTTCTACTTCTTCTTTTACTTTCAATGTATTTTCCTCTCTTCTTTCTTGCAACATTATGTTTAGTTGGGATTGAATCATCTATCGATTCCTCGGAGCTTAATTCTCTAATTTCCGCAAACTTCTTTCCATCTTCGTCGTCGGTGAAAACAATTGACTGAACCTAAAATGTAAATAAAAATGACCATATAAATTGGCATCTTTGGTGGCGTGCCGTAGAGGAGGAGGTTCTTTGTTCTGAGTTGTCAGCACCCCCGCATAGGAGAAAACTGTGGCTAAGCCCGTCTTAGATCCAACAGTTCCCTTCAACTCCAAATCAAACTCTCTATTCAAAACTAAAATTGTATCTTCCAATTGTCAGCTTGACGTCACTTCCGCTCTACTGACAACTGTCTTCCGGTGCAATTTTGTCTCTAGAAAAATAAACTAAGATTCTAAATCCAGTGTGTATTATTTTCTTCACATGTTTGACGTTTTCAACAATAACCCTATGCTATTCACCTCGGGGCTCCTGACAAAATCTATCGGAGAATCTGAAATGTGATCGATCCCGACTTGGTCGCTCACCTGCAGTCACTTTCTCACGAGTGTAATGCAGCTTCTCTCTGTCTCTTCTACAAATACTTTTACGGCTTCTACCTTTTCTGCATGAATTTACTCGAACTACTAGACTAGCAGTTAGTTCCCATCCATTCACAGTGAAACCAATAAAATGCAACCGCAACTTCTACTCTACTAGCTTCTTTTCTCGCACTTCCCGCCCGTGGAATTCCATTCCGTATACCTGCTTCCCTGACAGCTACAATCTCCAAGAATTTAAATGTAAGGTCAATTGGCATCTCTTATCTCTTTGGCTTGCATCCTTTCCTTTATGTTCTTTTCCCTGTCCACTCTACTCTCATGCAGCTCTCTTCAAACCAGTGATCTCATCCTTCTCTTACCTGTTTTCTGACACCCCCTATAACTTGTTCCTCTTACTCATCACTCTCCTCTTATGTAACCCTCTGCGCACCAGTGGCAGTAAAACTGCCTTACTTGGGGTGAAATTATTTTTAAAAAAATTCTATATTTTCAAATCTTGAAACACATCTGCATCACCCAGCGCAAATACATTTCCTGTCAAAAATCTACACCGACCAAAATATCGTAGCAAAGAATCCATAACACTGATTCTTTTCTTCTCTCTTTCTTGTACGCCTTCTTACATGTTTCTTTCTGTGTCTGTTATCAACGATGCCATTTGCATATCTTATCTTATTAAGCTTGTATCCATAAATGATAAATCCTGGTGGGACTTTTAGTTCTCACTTTGTTCTTTAGAGGTCAGGGCAACAGAACTCATTCATTTACATCCCCCCAGTTTAGTATCGGAAGCATAATCGTTAGGCAAAGGAAAGCTGCTTATTTTATTTGAGAGAGAGAGAGAGAGAGAGAGAGAGAGAGAGAAAGAGAGAGAGAGAGAGAGGAACAAATTTATCATTAATGCTTAATTATGTCTGTCACATTCATAAGGCGAGAAATGATTGTGGTTCTGAAAATTCTATCTACCAGGCTGATCAGATTGAGGATTGAAAATTACTGATTTACATCCCCCCGGTTTAGTATCGGAAGCATAATCGTTAGGCAAAGGAAAGCTGCTTATTTTATTTGAGAGAGAGAGAGAGAGAGAGAGACAGAGAGAGAGAGAGAGAGAGAGAGAGAGAGAGAGGAACAAATTTAGAATTGAGGATTAATTAGGTCTGTCACAGGCACAAGGCGAGAATTGACTGCTGTTCTGGAAATTCTATCTAGCAGGCTGGTCGGGGATTAAGAATATGTATAATAGCTATAAAGTTTTAAATTAGTATAAATCCCAAGATCCCTTCCTTGAAAAGCCTGCATATTTACTATCAACCAGAACAGAAAAAAACTTTCGGAAAATTTGCTATGAACAAGTAACATTAAATTAACTAACAAATGAAAATACAAATTAAGATAAAGGTGGCCAATTAGCAGCAATTAACGTTACATATATCAGAATCAGTCAGTTAATTGCCATACGTAAAACACGCTTGGGCGATCATGTCTTAAAAGAGACATGACTGACTAGGCAGTAGGCTGCTTTCTGCGGTCGATCGGTTGCTAATCAAGGCTAAAGAATCCAATGTGTCCTGGTATTGAATCCATAGCTGAAGAGAGAAGAAACGGATTAATACCTTTCCCAAGGGTATTTGTTCGTAAATGAACGCAACTAATTAAGAGTAAACGTATGTTTAAAAATGGCGGAATAAAAAAATGGATGGAAAAGTCCCCCCGTATTTCGGTGATATTCTTTTTTTTTTTCTTTTTTTTTAATAATTTCACCCCAAGCAACGCATTTCACTGCCACTATTGCGCATGGGGCTACATAGGGGAAGGTAAAGAGGAGGAGTGGTTAGATGTAGGAAATGTCAGAAGGAAGGTGATAGATGGGTAAGGATACCGAGGATGAGGGTTGAGCAGATGGGAAGAGTGTTTGAAAGAATGGGAGCGAGTTAGTGTGTTAGGAGGTGTCTATTGACCTTACATTTAAACTCCTGGAGATTGTAGCCGTCGGGGAAGCAATCATGTAGAAGGGAATTCCACAGTCGGGAAGTGTGAGAAAAGAAACTGTGGAGTAGAAGTTGCGGTTGCATTTTATCAATTTCACTGTAAAAGTGTGGGATCTAGTTGCTAATCTAGTTTCTCGTGCAAATTCGTATCTAGGGGGCAGCAGTGACCTAAGTTCATTGGAGCAGAAGCCGTGAAAGTATTTATAGAAGAGACACAGGGAAGCCACGTCGCGCCGGTGAGAGAGAGACTGTAGGCGGTCTGCCAAGTTGGTATCGATCACATTACAGACCCTCCGCTATACCTTGTCGAGAAGCCCGAGGAGAATAGCAGGAGCACCCGACCAGATATGGCAGCAGTATTCAATGCACGGACGGATGGCAGATTTATAAATGTGCAAGATAGATTCAGACGGAAAAAACTTCCGGGCCCTGCACAGAGAACCGACTTTCACAGCAGCGGATTTAGCAATGGATTCGATGTAGTCATCCCATTTGCGGTCCGCTGTAAGTGTGAAACCAAGGAGGTGTAGTGTTTTACTCTCTGGGAGGCAAGCCTGGTCCATGCTAATGGGAGGTAGGTGCGATTGTCTATGATGGTTAATTGATAGTAGCTTTGTTTTAGAAGCATTAAAGCTTAGGAGCCACTTCTTACCCCAGTTTACTACGGATTGGAGGTCCTTTTCAAGCTCGGCTGCAAGGTTAGCTTTGTCGCCTACACCAGAGTTTTGGTCGAGGCGAGAGTAAACTGTGGTGTCATCGGTGTACATACCTACTTGGGATATTATGGAATCAGGGAGATCATTAATGTATATCAGAAATAGCGTAGGACCTAGGATATAGCCTTGAGGGACACCTGCGTTCGTATGGTAGTTCTGGGAGGCATGTCCGTTTAATACCACCTTCATTGTGCAGTTAGAGAGGAATGACTGGATTAGTTCAAACAAATGTCCAGTTATACCATAGCTCCGCAGTTTGCATAGATGGCCAGCATGCCAAACTCTGTCGAACGCTTTAGAGATATCCAAGGCAACGGTTCGGGCTTCAACATTCCTGTCGAGTGCCTGATATATGTACTCGGTGATGGTCGTTATGATATCAACAGTAGACCTGGTGAAGCGGAAACCATACTGCTTGTCCGAGAGGAGCCTATGTGCTGTGAGATGCTGAACCACCTCGGAGTTGATAATGGCTTCGAACACTTTGCCAAAGATCGGAAGAACGCTGATAGGTCGGTAATTTGCGGGGTCCAAGGGTTCTCCACTGTTTTTAAATATAGGAACTACAGAGGAAGATTTCCAACAGGCAAGAAAGCAGGAAGCAGATAGGCAGAAGTTGTCGAGCTTAGAAAGTACAGAGGAAAGTTCGGGGGCACATTTCTTTAAGACTATGATTGGGATTCCGTCCCCTCCGCTCGCTTTGTGAGGGTCAAGTTTTGAGATTATCTTAGAGACAAGCGAGGGTGTAATATGGACGTCATTCAGTTGAGCATCAGTTCTAGGTGGGAAGTCGGGTGTAGAAACTTCAGACGAGTCCAGTCTCGAATTATTCGAGAATCTGCGGGCAAAGCATTCAGCCTTGTCCGCTGGGGAGGTGAGGACCTCAAATTTGTTTATTAGTGGGGGCATTGTGGACTTGTTAAGTACTCTTTTACAGAGTCGCCAGTAGTCTTTGGTGCCGAACTTAGAGGATGCTATGCGTTGCTTCAGTTTGGCAGCAGATAACATCTTAGCTTAAGTATCTTTTTACACTTATTACGAGCTGAAGCGAAAAGGCGTCTGTTTTGGTCCGACGCGTAGCTACGATAGAGTCAGAAGAAATGATTCCGGTGGGCAATAGCGCCCGAGCAAGCGGGCGAGAACCATGGAGACGAATGAGATTTAAGCTAAAATTTCCTGGCAGGAAGGAAAGCATCGATGCCAGCCTTAACCCAGGAGGAGACCTCGGATGCACATTCTTCGATGGGAAGACTTAAAACGTTGTTCCATGGGACGTCACAGAGGAAGTCTCGGAACGAATCCCAGTCTGCTCTTTGGTAGCAGTAGGATATTCTACTTGTCTGGGTTTCTTGGGTTGGGTGGGAGTGGAATGAAATGCTGACGGAAACTACGGTGTGGTCAGAGTTACCGAGTGGGCAGAGTTGTCTGGTAGTGCAAGATTCTGGGATGGAAGTGAAGCAGAGGTCTAGCAGTGAGTTCCTTCCGTTAGGGTTGTCGGAGAAACGCGTGGGGAAGTTCACCACTTGCATAAGGGATTGGGTGATTGAAAAATTCATGGTGTGGACACCAAGAGAGTCGAAGACAGTGTTCTCCATCCACTTTATGTGGTGGGCGTTAAAGTCACCAAACACGAATACATGGGCAGAGGGATGGGAAGAAATGGCTTTGTCGATATTGTCAGAAATGATGTCAAGTAACGAACAGTCAGGGGAGGAAGGGGAGTGGTAGAGAAAGAAGAGATAGCTAATCGAGCTTAGAAGTGAGAGGCGGAAGCACGTGAAAGAATGATCCGGGGATTCAAGGGATGTCGCCCTAGCTAGGGGAAGGTGTTCGCTGACACACACACCAAGCCCATGAATATGAACATTGGAGTCCTTCCTGAAAAGGGGAAGGTAGCCAGGAACGTAAAACTCAGAAGAGGGGATAGAAGGGTTAAGGTTAGTTTCACATAGAGCCAAGATATCAGGTGAGTTAGTGTGAAGGAATGAATCAACGCTGAGGAAGTTAGCGCGGATACCACGTATGTTAGTGTAAGAGATGCAGACAGGTTTGGGTGTTTTCAAATGAGCTGGTTTAGCTTTGCTATTATGTTTGCTTTTTTCCATAGTGATTCAGTTAAGCAGAGGTCTTAGAATAGAGTCAGTCGGTCACTTGTTTGCAGCATGTGAAGGATGGAGACTGGCGCGGCCTACAACATAGTGGCCTCTGGGTTGCTCACCGAACGTTCATGCAGGGACGCCCGTCCATGCGCGATATGGCACTACAAGAACCCCGGTATTATTCAACTGCTGATCAGAGCAGCCTCTCAAGACGCTACGCAAGAGTTCGGGTGGAGTGTGAGACCGGGCGATAGTAGGAACTATCTACTCCAATTAAAAAAAAAAGAAAAAGAAAAGAGTAACTGAAATTTACTAAGTTTTAACTTTGTATAAGTCGAAAATAACCTTCAATTGCAAAATAATTTACACGAACTACTTAGGTTAGTGACAAAACAAATTTCAAAGAGGAACAAAAAACCAAAAATTTAAAAAAATAAATAAATTAAAATGAAATTAAATTAAAAATTACAGAAAACACAGACTGATTCCGGGTGAACTTACCACGAGGATGTAACACAGAAAGTTGATTTAATTAAATTTCTGAAGTCAAAAATAAAATTTAAACATTTATTCAGTTGGCCTTGTGCCAGTCAAAATTAATTTTGGTAAGCATCCATTACGTTACAAATAAATCAGTCAGTTAAGTGCCATACGTG
Source organism: Ascarosepion bandense (assembly GCA_037127315.1). Lineage (NCBI taxonomy): Eukaryota > Metazoa > Mollusca > Cephalopoda > Sepiida > Sepiidae > Ascarosepion > Ascarosepion bandense. The sequence goes on from JBBBDQ010001650.1 coordinate 754,664, forward strand.
ATACACGCTTGGGCGATCATGTCTCGAAAGAGACATGACTGACTGGGCAGAAGATTATTCAGCAGTAGGTTGCCATTGCTTTCTGCGGTAGACTGGTTGCCGACCAAGGCTATAGAACCCAATCTGTCCTGTTATTTGACTCATAGCTAGAGGAAGAAGAAATGCATAGTATTATTATGTAGTAATTAGCGGGGGATCAGTTTATTACTTCATAACAATATAAAACTGATCCTCCACTTTATGCTCAGTAGAAGCCTTAATCATGTTTCCAGCTATTATATTCAGTCAGTCAGTTAAGTGCCATACGTGCTACACGCTTAGAGCGATCATGTCACGAAGAGACATGACTGACTGGACAGAAGATTATCCTGCATAGACTGGTTGCTAACCAAGGCTATAGAACCCAGTCTGTCCTATTATTTAACCCATAACTCATTTGATAACCTATTTCATTTACGTAGTCTTCTTTCCCTCTACTATTTTATTATTATTATCGTTGATGTTTTTATGCTTGACAAAATAAAATGGTTATAGAAAAATGACACACTCGCCGAGTACTAGAAATAACTAGGAAATTTATTAGTGTGGAAACATGAGTACAGCGAACAGTTGTAGATGTTGAACCACCGTGTGTTTATAGAGAGCGTGGCAAATCACAGCCTGCCATGTTTGCTCGCCTCTGCCGGAAGTCCCTTGTCCTTGTCTCCCAGCATGCACCTGTTAGCTGGGGACGGACTTCCTTGAATGGCCCAGGGGAGTTGACTTTTGACCCATTTTTATGGTGATTCTAATACCAGCTGAGTTTGAATTCCAGTTGAATTCATTGCATTCACTTACGCGCAAATACCCTTGGGAAAGGTATTAATCCGTCTCTTCTCTCCAGCTATTGGTTAAATAATAGGACAGACTGGGTTCTATAGCCTTGGCTGGCAACCAGTCTACCGCAGAAAGCAATGGCAGCCTACTGCGGGATAATCTTCAGCCCAGTCAGTCATGTCTCGAAAGAGACATGATCGCCCAAGCGTGTTTCACGTATGGCACTTAACTGACTGACTGATCGATAAAGCATGCGTATAGACAATTAAAGCCACGGCAGACTAGCCACAATGTCTTCATTATTATTAATCCTAATATGAAAAAGCGGACAGCGCTTCCGTTGTTGTTTTTGTCATCATTAATGTAAACCAATTTATATTTTCTTCTTCATCTCCTTTGTTCCTGTTTTCATTCATTTCTTCTTTCTCTTGTCTCATTCTTCTTCATCTCCTTTGTTCCTGTTTTCATTCATTTCTTCTTACTCTTGCCTCATTCTTCTTCATCTCCTTTGTTCCTGTTTTCATTCATTTTTTTTCTTCCTCTTGCCTCATTCTTCTTCATCGCCTTTGTTCCTGTTTTCATTCGTTTCTTCTTCCTCTTGCCTCATTCTTCTTCATCTCCTTCATTTTTCTTCCGTCCTATTTTTTCTTAACTACTTCTGGAAATGCGGAGTAGACGTATATATTCTAAAAACATTATTTATTCTTAAAAAAATAAATAGATGATTCTGTGATATCACCAATCCACACCTGAGTTCTTGAAAATGTTTAAATATGAACAAAGAATCACAGACATAAAAAAGCAAAATATAAAAAATAAAAAAAACAAAGAAAACAAGTAATAAGAGAAACGTTTTCTGTTATTCTTCAAAATGGCTTCCTGCTTCAAAGGCGTCCATTCCTGTTTAAGTCTGCCTCAGAAAAAAATAACATAAAAATGGCTAAACAGCAGTAAGCAATATAAATCTTAAGAAAAAAAAACAGACGTTCCTCAAAAAATATATATTTAGCGTTTTTTTTGTTTGTTGTTGTTTATTTTAACAAAATATTCTCCATTGACGACTTTAAGGCAAAAACAAGTTGTTTTATTAGGTAAGGATGTGCGTTGTGGTGCAGTGGATATCGACTCGGAACGACAAATCGGGGTGCCGAGTTCTAATTCCAGTTGAATTGTTGCATTCACTTACACACAAATACCATTTGGAATAGTATTAATCCGTCTCTTCGTTCCAGTTACGGGTTACTCTTACATTAAACGAGGAAAAGAAAGAACGCACACATATAAATAAACCCACAAATATTCATACATGGACAAATAGACGAGTATACACACATACACTGGCAAACAAACACATATACAGATTAATATACGCACGCGTAATTACATACACAAATTTCAAAATTCTGTTTTTATCTACTTGTTAATATGTCTATTAAATTTTAAAGCTCGATTGTGTAACAGGCTGAACCGCCACAATATCTATGCATTTACTTGTATGCGTGTGTCTATCTTGCATGTATGCATGTATATATGCTTTTATATATATATATATATATATATATATATATATATGTTCAGATGTCCATATATGCGTGTCTATATATATATATATGTGTGTGTGTGTGTGTGTGTGTGTGTCTGTGTGTATGTGTGTGTGTGTGTGTGTGTGTGTGTGTGTGTGTGTGTGTGTGCGTGTGTGTGTGTGTGTGTGCCTATATATATTTACATTTAGTTAGATAGGTGTAAGTTTGTGATCCTGGGTTTCATGCTTTTGCGATCGTCAGAAAAACTGATTAATTTTTTTTTTAATTATTGGATATATGTAGGGATACGTATATTGATGTATGTTTGTGGAAGTGGTAAGAAAATTGGGAGGAAAATTTGTCGTCGCGACGTCTTTTATACAAACGCAGACATAGATACACACTTGTACACCCATTGAAGTGCACGGACACACACACCCGCATGCTCGACCACCGGGGCTCACACACACATAACTGCATGTGAACAATATGGGGATTGGCATATATATGTATGACATTTTGTACATGCCTACACATTTGATTGGTGTATAGTGTATCTACCGAGTTTGATGCCAGAAGTTTTGTATAAGTATTTTCATGTCTGTGGATATATTTTTTTATTTTTTTTTATGATGATCTGTGGAGTTTTTAGTCGTGTACTTTTCTGTTTTTAGCTTGTGTATTTTCGTGAGTATATATTTAATTATGTTTATGTGTTCATGCACTGAAATATGATTGTGTCTGCCATAACCTCATTCATTCAAGGCTAGTCATGTCACGAATTCGCTCTTACATGTATCCAATATTTTGGCAGTTCAGCCTGTTTCCAAATCAGGCTTTAAAATTTAACAGACAAATTACAAGTCCTTAAAAACAGAATTTTGACATTTGTGTATATGTGTGCGTATATTAATCTATATATATGTTTGTTTGCCAGTGTATGTGTGTATACTCGTCTATTTGTCCATGTGTGGATGTTTGTAGGTTTCTTTTTCCCGTTTTATATGTGAATAACTTTCTAAATTTGCCCACATATTCTCCAAATTAGAAGTTACTTTATTCTAATTGGTCCACACTGTCTATACAACAATGCCTCCCTGATTAAAGAAGTTTTGTTTGTTTTTAACCTTTTAAAACCCTTAAAATTGAATTAAACCTCATCACTTGATAAGACACAAGTAGTGTCGAAACAAAATAGCTACTTTTGTATTGATATTATAAAATATTCATGTTATAATTTCTGAATATATATTATTAGCTCTACTTTGTATTGAGCACTTATTACAGAATAGTGTTTCTTTGGATACGGAATATTATTCCATTCATATATATATATATATATATATATATAATGACAGAACGCTCGAATCTAAGTATGCCTGTCTGTTATGGTGGTTAACTTATCCCTATTATAGACGCCAACTCACTCACAATTGTGTTTGTTCAACACCCACAGGGGCCACCTGTGCTTCGTACTATAACTATGATGAGCAGAACTTAATTACTTTTTTATGAAAAAGATTGCAATCTATTTCGTGTTTAACAATCTTAACCAGGTCAGTGCACACAAACTCGATGACTTGAGACTTTGTGGCACCCCAAATCCCTCTCAAATATTTCATCCCATTCAATCTTACTGACAAGGATTGGGTAATTCCTGGTATGGTTTTCAAGTCTTAATCAATTTACCCAAAGCATGGCAGAAATACCTTTGATTCGCAGGGCGTTACAGAGAGAGAATTAAAAAGACACAGATAGATATCGAAATTATGAAAGGAAATCAATAGAGAAAAGATGACAATTAACCTTGCATTTAAACTTTTGGAGACTGTAGCTATCAGGGAAGAATTTAAATTGAAATGAGTTCCACAAACGGGAATTGCGAGAAAAGAAACTGTTAGAGTAGAAGAGGCGGTTACATTAAATATTTCGATGCTGAAATAATAGCAATGTAGTAGCACGACTAAACACAAGTGATTGAGGTACCAGGGGAAAAAACTCATCAGAGCAGTTGCTATAAAAAATTTTCCAGAAAAGACGGAAAGAATCCATGTGACGGCTGTGAGAAAGTGACTGAAGGCGGGCTGCTAAGTCAGGATTGATTTTATTGCAAATCCTCCTTTGAATTTTGGCAAGAACCTTAAGATGAATAGCAGGAGCACCCGGCCACATATGTTAACAATATTCAATGCACAGACAAATGGTAGATTTATAAATGTGCAAAATGGATTCTGACGAGAAAAACACTTTCTGCTCCAGCACAATGATCCAACCTTCTTAGCAGTAGATGCAGCAATGTATTCAATGTAGTCATTCCATTTGATGTTTTTTGAGAGAGTGAGGCCAAGGAGGAGCAGTGTGTTGCTCTTTTGGAGACTAGCATTATTCATTCTGATTGTAGGCAGAAATGTTTCTGTAAGGTAGTTAAAATATAGCAGCTTCGTTTTGGAGGCATTAAAATTTACTAGCCATTTCCTATCACATTCAATCAAAGATTGGAAGTTCATCAGTCAGGTTTACTTTGTCAGTCTTGACAGATTTCTTATTGAGACGGGCGTAAATGGTGGTGTCATCTTTATAGATGTCTACTTGAGAACTAATTACAGGTAGTTAAGCCTATACTGAAGAATCTTAATAACTCACCCTGTCGATACCTGACAGTATTGAGAGTGTGCTGCTTGGAACAATGTGATGTGTTTTTTAGCAGGTAGGGACTGAGATAAAACAACTTCCACCCGGTCAAAACATTTTCAAAATACTAACTTCTTCATTAACAGTATCACTATCATGAATCATTCGCCTTTTCCTCCTTCCGCCTTTAATAGACGTTATTCTTGTTTTATATTTGAATTTTAGTAAACTGTGAAATTAATAACAATCAGCCTTATTCGAAAAGTTCTTATAAAGAAAAGTTCTGCTTCCAATAGGAATCAAACCGTATTCCCCCTTTTTTCATCAGGGAAACAACTTTTTGAACTATAGAGTATATATATCAGTTCGGACATGGAAGTCAGCCTGACGATAATGTTGGAATGGATGCAGAACACCACCGACTCAACAGTACCGACTCAGTACTGCCGACTCAAGACCACTGACTCAACACCACCGACTCAACACGGCTAGGTAAACCCAGGAGCAAGACAACACATCACCATTTGAACATAATTTTTTATTAACCGAATAAAATTAATTTATTACTGATTGAAATTTTAATGAATTAATACCTTACTTTATTAAAAATTAAATTAATTTACGATTTACTTTTATTAAAATACTTTAAATTATTCACGAATTAAGGTTTTAAAAATATTCTCTGATTAAAGTTAACCTAGTTAAGGAAAGCACTTTTTATATTTGTGACGTGTTACCCTACATATACTAGCTTATAACGTAAACAAGTAATTATCTGAAAGGCTTTTGTCCTGATATTATTTTTTAATAGTAAAAGTTACTTGCATTTCTGTTGCACTTCAGTTGTACTTCATATAAATTTCTGTTGGCGCTTAGAGTCGAATTGCCCTTCACATGCACTTCAAATACGTTTCGCTTTATACGTAGCTTATATTTTAATTGTTCTTTGTTCTCAATTCAGTTGTACTTCATATGAATTTCTGTTGGCGCTTACAGTCGAATTGACCTTCACATGCACTTCAAATACGTTTCGCTTTATACGTAGCTTATATTTTAATTGTTCTTTGTTCTCAATTCAGTTGTACGTCATATAAATTTCTGTTGGCGCTTACAGTCGAATTGCCCTTCACATGCACTTCAAACACATTTCGCTTTATACGTAGCTTATATTTTAATTGTTCTTTGTTCTCAATTCAGTTGTACTTCATATAAATTTCTGTTGGCGCTTACAGTCGAATTGCCCTTCACATGCACTTCAAATACGTTTCGCTTTATACGTAGCTTATATTTTAATTGTTACTTGTTCTCAAATCAGTTGTACGTCATATAAATTTCTGTTGGCGCTTACAGTCGAATTGCCCTTCACATGCACTTCAAACACATTTCGCTTTATACGTAGCTTATATTTTAATTGTTCTTTGTTCTCAATTCAGTTGTACTTCACGCGGACTCTAATTGCATTTCACACGCACTTCATATGTAATTCACCTCTATTCAATTATACTTTAATTACACTTCGCTCTCAATAGTCATATAAAAAAGTCTACACAAATTCGATCAGTATTCTAAGCATCTTGGATCTCCCAACCTGTTCTTTCTTTTTACCTACATTTTGAGGTGAGTTTATCTCTTCCCAATGGTACATTAAAATGGTGCCATTATCGGTCAGTCAGTTAAGTGCCATACGTGATACACACTTTGGGCGATCATGTCTTGAAAGAGACATGACTGACTGGGTAGAAGATTATCCCGCAGTAGGTTACCATTGCTTTCTACGGTAGACTGGTTGCCAGCCAAAGCTATAGAACCCAATGTGTTCTATTATTTAACACATAACTGGAGGGAAGAGATGGATTAATATCTTTCCTAAGTGAATGCAAGGAATTCAGCTGGAATTCGAACTTGAAATCGGTACTAAACCAAATAAAGTCGTTGTAGTAATTGATGACTCTTTAACTTAATTGTTTTCTTAATTTAAGAATTTTAGAATTTTTGTCATTCGGTTTTTCACAGATTGTAATTGCTGATTGGCAAGTGACGTTTCTCTTCCATAAATGATTTTAACAGCATCAAACTTGTTAATTTGTATCACAGTCTCTAAATGACTCGCTAAAATAACGCGCAAACAATATGTCTAAATATTGTGGATACTACAACATCCTCTATTATTGGGAGAATGATTATTATCAATAAAACATTAGCTTGGCAACTGATTTATCCTCTGACCTAACTCCAGCTGGTTAGTGGAAAAAAACTGGCTGGTCAGTTCAGTACCTTAAAGACCAAACTAGTGACCTCCGCTATCGTTGATTGATCTCAGCTGACAATATAGTTTAACGTTCATGGAACAAGCTCGAAATGCTTTATTCCTTGAAAATTCTACCAGATAGATGAGATCAATTTTTTGTTTTCTTTCCGTTTCCTAAGTGAGTCCTGCTTTTCTGGCTAACCTAATATATTTGTCTGATATTCATCAGAAGAATCCGGAAGATGGAGATGGGCAAGCTCATTAATTGAAGCTTGTATCTTTAGTCAGATGCTAGTAATTAAAGTCAGATGCCGTCGTTGGACGCAGCGCTTAATTAACTTCAAATTCTAATTCAATTTACTATCGTGAGAAGGTTGATTTAGTAAGATTTTAATAAAAAATTATTCTTTTTTATTTTAGAAAACTAAAAATATCTTCTAGTTTTGTCTTTAAAAATGTTTTCCTGAGAATTCTTTCTTCAAAAATGTGTTATGGTAAAACTGAAAATGTCTGCTACTTTTGCATTTAAAAATGTATTGTTCATAATGATTGTTTCCTTCAAAGATGTATTATGATTACTTTTTTCTCTGAGAGATGCACTCTCTAACAGTTTAAATGCAACGTCAATTATTATCGTCTCTCTTCTGTTTCTCCTTTCTTCAATATCTACTGTGCTTTTTTTATTCTCTCACTGTAAAATTATGTGCACCATCGGCAGTACCGCCTTGCTTGAAATGAAGTGATTAAAAAAAAGAATCAATCTATCTATCTATCTATCTATCTATCTATCTATCTATCTATCTATCTATCTATCTATCTAATTTTGTTCATATCTATCTATCTATCTATCTATCTAATTTTGTTCATATCTATCTATCTATCTATCTATCTATCTAATTTTGTTCATATCTATCTATCTATCTATCTATCTAATTTTGTTCATATCTATCTATCTATCTATCTATCTATCTATCTATCTATCTATCTATCTATCTTAATTTTATTCTATCTATCTATCTATCTATCTATCTATCTAATTTTGTTCATATCTATCTATCTATCTATCTATCTATCTATCTATCTATCTATCTATCTAATTTTGTTCATATCTATCTATCTATCTATCTATCTATCTAATTTTGTTCTATCTATCTATCTATCTATCTATCTATCTAATTTTGTTCATATCTATCTATCTATCTATCTATCTATCTAATTTTGTTCATATCTATCTATCTATCTATCTATCTATCTATCTAATTTTGTTCATATCTATCTATCTATCTATCTATCTATCTATCTATCTTCTATCTAATTTTGTTCATATCTATCTATCTATCTATCTATCTATCTATCTAATTTTGTTCATATCTATCTATCTATCTATCTATCTATAGCGAGATTTGAATGACTAATGACTGTTCGGAAGATTATCTATTCAAGGTTAAGAAAAATCAGAATCTTGAATCGCTGGTCACGCAGTAAGTGTGCCATTGGGCAGAATAGGCCACAGTAAATCGGAGCATTGTCGCGACTAAATGGTGTATGTGGAAGAATCCCAAAACCATTCATCTGTGGAACTTCTCCTTTGTCAACCTGGCAGTGTGTGACCTTGCATTGTCTTGCTGGAACAAAGCCTGACCACGATTGACCAAAGCAAGATACTCCTTCTTTAGTTTGTTGTACACACAATCTGGCTGCTGGCAATATAGTTTAATGTTGATGGCATGATTGTGTAAAGCAATCTTGAAATGCAGTACCTCTTGGAAATTCCATCAGACAAAAATGTTTTTTTTCTTTCTTCTGCTTTCTAAGTCAGGACTTTCTGACCAATCTAGTATCAGCTGCAATTTCTCCTTTTGGATTTTTATTGTGATGACTGAAGACACACTCACACACACACACCTATTCATTGGCTTTTGATAGTATTATCAAAGTAAAATTGGCAGCCAATGTTGATTTTTTTCCAGATTTTCAATTTTATTTGTATCAGTTAAACTTTCAGAGGATTACCAAGAATTTCTCCTTCCAAGTAAGAAAATAAAAATGGCTACAATGATGTTTTCTTGCTGGAGCAAAGGCTGACCGCGATTGACCAAAGCAGGATACTCCTTCATTTGTTTGTTGTACTCACAATCTAGCTGCTGGCATTATTGTTTAACTTTTATGTCGCTAACGTGTGAAGCAAGCTTGAAATGCAGTACTCCTTGGAAATTATACAAGTCAGAGATCAATATTTGTTCTTTTCTTTCCGCTTTCATAGTAAGTCTTGACTTTCTGGCCAACCTTGACAATTTTTCCCCATAAATTCATCACTGAAAACTTTATTCACGTAATACTGTTGCTTAATATTTTGGAACTATTCTAAGAAAATTTTAAAAAGTACAAATGGTGAAAAACAAGCAATAATTGTCTTATCCAAAACATTTGCGTATATAAATTAAACAATAAGACAGATTATTTTGAATAAGCTTTTCTTTATTAATTCATTTTATTATTTTAATTCATTAAATATATATATTTTAATCGTATTTTTTTAAATGTTATTTTCATTGCTAGACAAAACGACGATGAGTGTTGCGGCTTTATCTGATTTCATCTTTACATAATCCTCTTAAACAAACAAAAACAACTTGGTTGTCAATCATTTATTATCATAAACATTCAACAGTCAAATTAATGAGAGTCATATAAATGAAATCTACAACAGTGGTGAAATGGATTTTCATAGCACTGCCCAAGAAGCCAGATGCAGATGAATGTGAATTTCACCGAACGCTCAGCTTAATGTGTCAAGTAACAAAACTCATCATCAGAATTCGGATGAACAGAGCCCTCGGCAAAATCAGGCCTAAAATAATATAAGAACATTGTGGTTTCGGCAAGGACAATGGAATAATGAACGCGATACTTTTTTTTTAATCATATCACCCCAAGCAAGGCAGTCCACCGCCACTATAGCGCAGGGGATTACATAGAGCGATTGGGTATAAGAAATGTCAGAGGGAAGGTGATAGACGAGTTAGGAGATACATATGGAGAGTGTTGGAGAAAATGGGTGCGCATTAGTGTGTTAGGAGGTGTCTATTGACCTTACATTTAAACTCCTGGGGGTTGTAGCCGTCGGGGAAGCAATCATGCGGAAGGGAATTCCACAGGCGGGAAGTGCGAGAAAAGAAGCTGTTGGAGTAGAAATTGCGGTTACATGTCGTCGGTTTCACTGTAAAAGTGTGGGACCTAGTTGCCAATCTAGTATCTCGTGCAAATTCACACCTAGGGGGCACCAGTGATTTAAGTCAATCCGAGCAGAAGCCGTGAAAGTACTTATAGAAGAGGTACAGGGAAGCCACGTCACGCCGGTGAGAGAGTGGAAAGGATAGATTCAGGCGGAAAGAATTTCCGGGCACTGCACAGAGAGCCGACTTTCATAGCAGCGGATTTAGCAATGGATTCGACCTAGTCATTCCACTTGAGGTCCGCTGAGAGTATCAGGTCAAGCAGGCGTAGTGTTTTACTCTCTGGGAGGCAAGCCTGGTCCATGCTAATGAGGTGGGGGTAGGTTGTCTGTGGTGGTTAATTGACAGCAGCTTCGTTTTGGAAGAATTGAATTTTACGAGCCATTTCTTACCCCAATCCACCATGGATTGGAGGTCTTTTCAAGCTCGGCAGCGAGGTTCGCCTTGTCACCAACACCAGATTTTTGATCGAGGCGAGAGTAAACTGTGATGTCATCGGCGTACATGCCTACTTGGGATGTTATGGCATCGGAGAGATCATTGATGTAGATTAGAAAGAGCGTAAGGCCTAGGATAGAGCCATGGGGGACACCCGCGTTTGTAGGATAGTTCTGAGAGGTATGTCCGTTTAATAGCACTTTCAGAGTGCGGTTAGAAAGGAATGACTGGATTAGGTCCAACAAAAGTCCAGTTATGCCGTAGCTTCGCAGTTTCCGTAGAAGGCCAGCATGCCATACTCTGTCGAACTCTTTAGAGATGTCCAAGGCGACGGTTCGGGCTTCACCATTCTTGTCGAGAGCCTGGTATATAATGCTGAGAGTGTTATCTGAAAGAGTAATTAGAATGCAGAAGGGTATTTACCTGTATTTAATTGATTATGCAAAGGCATTCGACAAAGTGCGCCAAAAAAAACTTTGATATATTTGGGAAAGATCTTAGAATAATCGGGAACTGGCAGCAAACTATCTGTACACGGAGAGGAAACGAGTTCAACGAGGTACACAAAGATAGAAAGGTGTATAAGACAAGGATGTGTATCTCACCAGATCTATTTGATTTATCCACCGAGATCATTCTGAAAACTCTAGAAGTCCTGTCAGGATTCGTCATTAGTGGCTGAAATCAGAACAATATAAGATACGCCGATGATACAGTGCTGATAGCAGATACAGGAAAAAAAAAACAAGACTGTCACGAAGTAGTTAAAGAAAGTGGAAAAAAGACCACAAATAAAATATAAGAAAACTGAATGTATGGTAATCAGTAAAACAAGGGGCCCAAAATGTCAACTAGAAGTTGGTGATACAAAAATCAAAGAGGTGCAGAAATTTCAATACATGAGAAGTATTTTAACAGAGAACGGAATGTGAGATCCTTAGGCGTATTAGCATGAGTAGAGTATTGAGAGATAGAAAAATTTCATTGAAAAACGAAGAAGAGAGAACTGGATTGTTATATGATGTCTGGTCTTCAATGTGGCAGCGAATGCTAGAAAATATCATCAAAGATCAAGGAAAGACAAAGTAACCAAAATGTGGTTCCACAGGAGGATGCTGGGGACACCGTGAAATGGGCATGTGAGCAACGATAAGATTTTAGAGAGTATAGTAATTAAAATAAAACTGATACTTACCACGAGGAAAAGCCAGCTGAAGTTTCTGGGATGAGTAATGAGGAAAGAGGGCGTAGAGAATCTGATACTCACAGGACAGATAGAACGAAAGAGAGTCAGAAGAATGCATTTCTGAAATTGAGTAGAGTGTTGAGAGGCTGAAAACGAAGAAGTGAGGATTGAATTGTTGTGTGATGTCTGTCCTTCAATATGGCAGCAAATGATAGATAATTTTATCAAAGATGAAGTAAAGACTTGAAACAACTGAAATGTGGTTCTACAGAAGGATGCTGAGGATACCATTGAAGGAAACTGATATTTACCATCAGAAAAAGGCAGCTGTAGTTTTGGGGACATGTAATGAGGAGGTGCGTTTTGGTGCAGTAGATATCAACTCGGAACGAGAGATCGGGGAGCCGAGTTCAAATTCCACTTGAATTCATTGCATTTCACTTACGCGCAAATACACTTGGGAAAAGTATTAATCCGTTTATTCCTTTCAGTTATGGGTTAAATAACAGGACAGATTGGGTTCTATAGCCTTGGCTGGCAACCAGTCTACCGCAGAAAGCAATGGCAAACTACTGCTGAATAATCTTCTGCCCAGTCAGTCATGTCTTTTTAGAGACGTGATCACCCAAAGCGTGTATCACGTATGACACTTAACTGACTGAATGAGGGCTTGAAGAATTTGATGCTCACATGACGGACAGCGGGGGAAGTGGGACAAAGGAAATACTTGATGGACTTGAACAGATGGAGTGGGGATTGAGTGGAATAACAGGAGAAGGGATATTAAGAGCAACAAGGGATAAGGAGAAATGGAAGGAAATGATCACCAAGGTCCAGAAGGGACACGGCCCATAGAAAAAGAAGAAGCATTGTAATTTAAAAGTTATCTTCCTTTAATTTTTGCGTGGATTTTTCGATTAAGTGAAGATTAGATTTAAAGCCCTCGGTAAATGCAATTTTCGGACAAAAGATATTCACTGTCATGAACCTAAAGCTTCCTTTAATGAAATTTTCTTTCTTTCTTTCTTTCTTTCTTTCTTTCTTTCTCATTTGGCTTCTTTCTTGCTTTCTTTGTTCTATCTATCTATCTATCTATCTATCTATCTATCTATCTCATTCTACTTCTTTCTTGGTTTCTTCATCTATCTATCTATCTATCTATCTATCTATCTATCTCATTATGCTTCTTTCTTGCTATATATATATATATATATATATATATCGGTAAAAAGAAAGTGTGCAAAAGAGAGAGAAAGAGAGAGTGTTCACTAATACATCTGTAATACCTTCAGACAAAATGTAGATTCTTCTTCTTCTTCTTCTTCTTCTTCTTCTTCTTCTTCTTCTTCTTTTGTGGTGCCCTGTCCTTTCCACGTCTCCCTATCCCTGGTGGCTCTTAGCACACTTTCTCCTGTTACATCACGCAGCCCCCTTTCTGTCATTCACTTGCTCAGATATGTTATCCGCTGCTTTCCTCTGTCTTTTTTTCCCTCAATCTGGCCTGGTAGCATCAGGTTCTCCAAGCCCTCCTTCCTCATTGGATGTCCTAGGAACTTCAGTTGCCTCTTTCTGTTGCTCTTTACTATTTTTCTTTTCGTTACCATTCTCACCAACCCCTCATCATTGCTCACATAGTCGGTCCATGATATCCGCAGCATCCTTCTGTAGAACCACATTTCCGCTGCTTCAAGTTTTTCCTCCATCTTTGATAATATTGTCAAACATTCACTGTCATATTGAAGAACTGACATAACATAGCAATCTAGTACTCTGTTCTTTGTTTCTAGTGAAAGTTTCCTGTGTCTTAGTACTTTACTCAGCTTCTAGAACGCGTCCTTCGCCATGCTAATTCACCTTCGGATCTCTGTGCCGCACTTTCCTTTTTCTGTTAGCACACTTCCCATGTATTTAAATTTTTGTACCTGCTTGATTTTAATATCCCCCACTTGTATTTGGCATTTTGGGTTGCTTCTTCTGCTGATGACCATGCATTCAGTTTTCTTGCAGTTTATTTGTAGTCCTTTCTTGTCACTCTCTTCAGCTACCTTCTGTAGGAGGTCTTGTAGTTTCCTTTCTGTGTCTCCAATCAACACTGTATCATCTACGTACCTTAGGTTGTTTAAAGTGTCAGTTCAAATAACTAAGAAAAAAAAAAGAATTAAAGCCGAATGTTCTGTTCTTGCTCTTATTTTGCCTTTATTTCAGATTGATGAGATTGTGAGGCGTTCTTGTTTGTGTCAATTTTCAAAATGAAAGCACAGACAAATTTCTATTCACATATTTCAAACGAGTAGAAAAATTACATTCAATGGGTATTGAGTCGTTTTGCTTTCGCTCTTCGTGTAGAAGTCGACAGATAATCGCGGGAAAAGTGAAGAAAATGAAGTAGTACTCAAGACGGCAAATAAAACTCGCCATAAAGAAAATTGAACTTAAAGCTTTTGTATTCCACAGCATTTAATGCATTCTTGTCGTTAGTAAAAGACATTCATTTGAGTTCCGTGTCGCTGTGACATAGCGAAAAATCTTAAGCGAGAAAACAAACTGGATTTTTAAATAGAAACAAATGATTTTTAATAAAAATACTCGGTAAGCTTTAAAAAAAAAAGGTGCCGAAAAGAAAATGAACAGTTTAACAGTTTAAAATAATGCAAAAGGCAATGAATTTATTAAGATTGTTTTTAGCTTCGGTGATTTTATCGTAATTTGTGAATTCGCCTCGAACATTTTGAGTTCGACTCTTACACAATGACTTAAAACGTTCTTATTTTCATTTTAAGGGACTACAAATAAACTTTAAGAAAACTGAGTGCATGGTCATCAGCAAAAGATACAACCCAAAATGCCAAATACAGGTGGGGGATAACAGAATCAAACAAGTCCAAGAATTTAATTTAAGTACCTAGGAAGTGTTCTAACAGGGGGTGGAAAGTGCGACACGGAGATCCGAAGGCGAATTGGCATGGCAAAGGACGCGTTCCAGAAGATGAGCAAAATACTAACACAGGAAAATCTCAATAGAAACGAAGAAAAGAGTTCTAGACTGCTACGTGACGTCAGTTCTTCAATACGGCTGTGAATGCTGGACAATATCATCGAAAATGAGGACAAAACTGGAAGCAGCCGAAATATGGTTCTACAGAAGGATGCTACGGATATCGTGGACTGAGCATACAAGCAACGACGAAGTGTTAGAAAGAATGGCAACAAAAAGGAAATTGATGCTGAGCATCAGAAAGAGACAACTGAAGTTCCTGGGACATGCAACGAGGAAGGAGAGCCTGGAGAACCTGATACTGACTGGACAGATAGAAGGAAGGAGAGACAGAGGAAGGCAGCGGATAACATATTTGCAGGGTCTGATCAGGTGGATGACTGAACGGGGGTTGCCAGGAGCAACAGGAGCAAACATACTAAGAGCCACTAGGGATAGGGAGACGTGGGGATCCATGATCGCCTACGTCCTGAAGGGACAGGGCACATAGAAGAAGAAGAAGAATCATTTCACCGCAAGTAAGGTAGAAATGCCACCGGTTAGCAGGGGGTTAAAGTGAGAGACTAAAACGGTACAGGGGATGTCGAAGAAAAGATAAGAGATGGATGGGAATCAAGTATATAAAAGATCGCAATTGACGTTGCATTTAAACTTTTGGAGATTGTGGCTATCAAGGAAACAAACAAATGGTAGTGAATTCCATAAAAGGGAAGTGAGAGAAAAGAATTTATTAGAGTAGAAGATATGGAAACATTTACCTAGCTCGACGGTCAAATGGTGGAACCTTGAAGCTAATCTAGTATCACGAGTAGCAGGTAACATGTGGTCGAAGTACCAGGTAAAAAAAGCTCATCAGACCAGTTTCTATTAAAAACATTTAGAAAAGGCAGAGGGAAGTCACATCACATCAGTAAGAAAGTAACAAGGCAAACTGCCATGTCAGGATCAGTTATATTGCAGATCATCATTTGTATTTTGTCGAGAACCTCAAGATGAATAGCAGGAACGCCTATTTCTTTATAATAATTGGTGGTTTTATTGAAGGAACTGTGTTGTGGAGTAGTTTTCGCACTGAAGGTTATAATCGTGCTATGTCGGTTGCTAATCGACCTAACGCACCCAAAATGTTAGGAACTCGGTAATCTTCTACAGAAAGATGATTTCTTAGTATTCGGTTAACTGCCGACTAATATCAACTGCCTAGTAGTTCTACTGAGCTCTAATAAAACTCTAAAGAACTCCTATGAACTTCCCAAGAAGTCCTAAGAACTTCAATATTTATTGAACATATAAGTACAAATATGGCACAAGGCCTAAAATGGGGATGGGGAAGGTTGGTCATCCTCTGTCCTAATTTAACTTAGCTATTCACTTTTGACGACCCTGACACTTACAATAAACCTTACACCATAATACTACACTTTTACTTACCATTCTTACCACGTTCACCATAATACCTCATATGCTCTATGTAATCCTATTTAACTCCCATATGTACGATTTTAAGTGGAAGGCATGGGCAGAAAATAACAACATTTAAAAATTCTCCAATGATTTTATACAATGAAAAACAATATTTACAAGAAACTAAATAAAATCGTATTAGTAATAAAAAAACAAAAAAAACACTACTCTAAAGATGTGACAGAAAAGTCAGTTCCCTGGACGAAAAATAATGTGTGGCTTTAAGAATATAATAATTACCACTTACTGTGGTAGGATAACTCTCTAGGAGAGCTGTAACTATATACGTATATAAATACATATAGAACAAATATAAGAATAATTAAGGCAGACACGTTATTTCATTGTAAAGCGGAAGTTTGGCCTATTTCAGGCGAACCATCATCAGCTTCCGTCTTTATTGTACAAAGGATTCTACAATATATATATATATATATATATATATATATATATATATATATATATATACTGTTTAGTACTTAGTTGTTGGTCCTAATACGGTTAGATCAGTACACATTTGTATTAAAAGTGTTCTATACAATTATATGAAACAAATTATTAGAACTAACTAAATCTTACAAAAAAGCCCCAGATTCATACATTGAATACTTCAATAATGAGGCTAAAATAATTACAGACAAATTAAATTTTAATAATAAAATGCAAATATTAACAAGCTTTCCTTACAGTAAAAGACTACAAAGATGACTTTAACAACAATTCATCATAGAGACTAATTAACCCTACAAAAACAGAAGTGTGCAAAATAAGCCATCAAATATTAAAAAATATTTGCGACTTGGTAAGAACAGCCACTCAAGCAAACCAGTGGTAAAACACTTGTGAATATTTCCTGCTTCCAAAAAATTAAATGCAAAATTAAATAAACATTCATCAAATATGATATAAAAAAAACTTCTACCCATCAATATCTGAGAAAGTTTTACTGGAAGCATTTAATTTTGCTAAAATGTACATAATAATACCCTTATTTGTTTTGTTCTCTTTTTTCTACTTTTTTAACATTCTTTTTTTTTTCTTATTCATGAATGTTTCCCTGCCATTCTTCTCTTTCTTCTAATTATTATTTTTCTTTTTTTTCTTTTTCATTTTCTTCTTTTCCATATGCCTCTACTTTGCTTTTATTCGCTTTCTTCTTCGTTTTCTAATTTTTCTTTTTCCTTCTTAGCATTCTTTCATCGTTTTTCTTTTTCTTTTTCATCAACATTTTCTCTCCTTTTGTTCGCTTTCTTCTAATTATTATTTTTCTTTTTTTCGTCTTCGTTTTCCTCAGCGTCCTTTTGATTTCATTCACTTTCTTCTTTTTTGCCTTATTCGTTTTTCCTTCTTGCTCTCCACTTTCTTGAGCGTCATTTTTGCCTTCATTCCTTTTCTTCGTCTTGTTCTTCTCTAATCTTTTATTCGCTCTTTTCTTTTGCAAGTCCTATCTGTCGCATCATTTGATGATACGCCTAAAAGCAGTCGCCTCTATGCTTATCTGACTACACAGAAACATTTAAAACATTTTCTCGGCAATCATAGATATATTTTGTTTACCCTGAGCCTAAAATCGCCAGTGAATAGAGCCGATTGTCTTTGAAGTTGCGTTGGCCAGCTGCTAACACCGAAAAGTGGTTTCTCGCATGGAATGTGAGATAAAGTAAAAATGATAACTGCGCATGCGTCGAGCTGCAAGCATAAAGAATTATTACGAAAACATGCATCTGATTATTTGGGAGTTCGTAAATCTGACGGACCCTGCTCCGCTTTTTATTTTCGACTCGTTTTTATCTCAATTACACATGCACACACACACACACACACACACACACACACACACACACACACACACACACTTCCTCTTTTTCCATATTGTCGTTACACACACGCGCGCGCGCACACACACACATATAGATATATATATTGTTTAATGACTTAGTTTCTGGTCATAATAAGATTAGACCAGTGCACATTTGTATTAAAAAAAGTTTAATACAATTATTGCAGAACTTTTGAATATTTTCCATTTGTAAACGAGTTATTACGCGACCTAGGTTTCTACCATGAGTGGTGTCTTCAGGCGATTTGCAATAACTGATTTTACCGTTTTTTTTTAAGAACGCTCACGTAACGGTGTTTTTTGAACGCTCACGTGGCAGGGAATTTTTGAACGCGCAATTTTTAAAAGTTACAAGAAATTATGGCGTTTTCATCCATGGTTGTATGTGTGGTGATACCGAGCAAAGGGAGGGACCGGATGTTTGTCCTCAGACGTCCAGAAAGCAAATGACCAAAACTGTTCTTTGCGCACTCTGCTCCACGCATATGTTCCGGCAGAAAACCAAAAATTAATAAATATCAAATTCCTGTTTGCGAGCCTACGCGAATTTTATTTATCATTCAATGGGAAGCCCAGAATTCCCAAATGACCTGCTGGGACCCACAAAGACGAAATAAAAAGTCGACACAGAAAGCATCACCAGTTGAGAAAGTGCGAGCATAATTAGCACGTCCCTTGACCACGTCAAGCGATCATACCATGATACCATGCCTTTCCCTCTCACCTTCTTCTTCGTTGTCCCCTGAGCTACATATCTGATCTACGGAGCGGATACATCAAAGATATTCCTAATTGACAAACGCTCCCACATACATACGCACAAACTCTCTTTTCGGCATTTACTGCTATAAACATTTTAATGTCTTTTAAACCCATCCTAAAGACATTACTTTATTTGTAAAAAAAACCTTAATTGATATCTGTGTATATATAAATGTTGTTTCTATACTCAATTTGATTTTCTTGTTTTATAACCCCTATGATAACTTATAGTGGGCTATCTACTAACGAGGCCAAATTCAGTTAATGTGCCTCAACACACAACTACGTTTCACGAGAACGGACAACCCACTATATATGAAGCTAATAGGTATCTTTTAGTATGGTTACACTTAGTCATAATTCCGTTCTTTCGTTCAATAGTTCGTTTTTGTTTGGGAATACAAATATATATACTTATAACAAGGGGAGGAGAAATGGCGTGTAAATAATTATCAAGGGACAGTTAAAATAAAATATCCCCTAACAAATAAAGAGACTTAACGAAATCCTTCTGTCGGCAAAGAGAAGGCTTCCGTAAGGATATTTAGACTGATTCCAAAATTTTTAATTGATTATTGGAACAAGTTACATGTAAAATTTTGAACCACTCTTCCTTATGCGACTTAGCATAGGCTATATTCTCTACTAGGTGTTGACCAATAGCCGATTCCATATTTGGACAACACATGTTACCTATTTTGCCTAATCGTATTTTCAAAGGTACATGTTGATTAATTCTTGTTTCCAAATATAAGGTTGCATGCTCCACATAACCAGCAGCACACTGGCAATTAAATTCATGTACCAAATTACTTAATTTGATGTAGGCCAATTTATCCTTACGAAACGACGGAAACGCAGACCTAGTCCGAAAAATACACCGCAGAACAACAGACGGAAAACAACCAGAAACATTCTTGCTAACCTGATTAACTAAACTTTGGCCCTTATCCCCAATCTAAGGAACCTTCAAATAAACCGGACACTTAAAAGGTCCCAGAATTTTAGGAGAATCATATATATATATATAATTTAGAAAAATTTTTTTTTTAGATATTCTACAATTTCGTGAGTAGTACGTATTTCGCCGCTGACCTTGCTGCTCGTCAGACCCAAATGATACAACGGTTAATCTTGAAAATATTTAGCGTCTGTCTGTAATTATTTTCTGGAATATTTTGAAAATTAACTGTTGTATCATTTGGGTCTGACGAGCAGCAAGGTCAGCGGCGAAATACGTATTACCCACGAAATTGTAGAATAACTAAATTTTTTTCTAAACTATATATATATATATATATATATAGATATATTTCGCTGCATCACAGCTCATCAGTACGGTTAGCCTCCGATTGCTTTTTAACCCAGGATTGAAGCCCGACCGAATTGGTGTCAGTCGGAGATTCTACCTCTGAGCTATGGGCGCTCGGTAGAAGGAGGCAGACATTTTAGCGTGTATATTATCATTATACACACCCAATAGCCGAGAGTGTTCTAATTCATTGCTGAATGAACGATGCGTAGATGCTAGCGTGGCTACTGTTTTCAAAGTCTACCATTCTTTCAGAGTGCTCAATCAGGTTGTGAGAGCGTAAATAGTCATCTGCAGACAGATCTGTTTTGCTGTATGTGCTATAAAAATGAATTACTAAGACGAAAAAATTTAGAAAGTGCATTAATCGTTAGTTCACGGACAGTAAATTTTCGTCCTGGTTCTTACAACGTCGTCTCACCATTCTTGGCAGATTTTTCATCATCACAGTCATTTTTTTAAATAACAAATGTAATAGTAACCTAAAGAAAAGAACTTAAATGTAATCGACAGAATTAATATACGCCAAACTTATATAATAAAAAGAAATATTTTTAAACTTAAATTTATCAGCGTCTTTCATTCATGAGCATGTGTAGTCGCATCAACACATGCATCTAGGTACCTCCATTAAATCAAGAAAACACAGCATGGTTACTTTTAAAATGAATTTTTAAAAACGAAAAAGTTTTCTTGAAAAATTTTATTTTAATTGTAATTGAAAGCTAAATGATTAAATTTACTATTTCCAGTAAGCAAAATACTCTGGTTTATTTCAAACAGAAATTATATTGATTGGAATACAAAAGTTTGAGATTTTGTTTTTCAATTTTTGAATTTGCCGCCATTTTTGAATGATTGACACATTTTTGTAAAAGAAAAAAAAATCAATTCTCGGTTTTAAAAATCTTTCAAAAATAAAATATACATCTGTGACGCACTATTTTTGGAAAATTAGCAAAATTTATGTTAAATTAATCTGATTTACACAAATATTACTTATTTATAGCGTGAAATTTAGAATAAAACTGTTTCTTAATCACAAATGTGAATTTTTTTCTGCGTCGTAAATCAAGATCGTGTTGACTGGTTCTTGATTAGAGATAAAAATGTATCGCGTTCAGAAGGGACAAAATTGTCCTCATTTCCTTTCGGGTAAGGGAGGAAACTCTGACCTTTTAATTTGCACATAGAAATTAAGATACAAAAAAAAAACAGCAAATGCACAAAAATAGTTTAAGTTATTTTAAAAATATGTGTGCAAAACGATTTTTATTAAACTTTTCAATTTTCGGTAGGCAATATAATTATCAATTCTTAACCTAAAATATCTAAGCGCAACAGTTCTTTCAAAGATTTAAAAATATTTTTAAAACTTTATGAATTATTTAATAAAAAATGAAAATTCTTTTAAAATTTTATTAGTAATCGAAAAAAAAAATTATTCAGTCTATAATATCTTTAATTATTATTATTTATTCCAGCAATTAAAAGCTAATCAAATTTTATTGCATTTTTTATTTGGCTCTTCGAGGCAGATTTTGAGATAGTTTTATAAATTGAAAAAAAAAATAGATGATTTATAATTCCCAATGCGTCCTGCGTTTAACTAATAAAAATTACTTTGCAGCGAATTAAAATTTATTACATTTTTATGGATTTACGTGGAGTGGGGTAACAGTGTTAAAAATATTTTTACTAAGATTTTTAAAAAATAATAATTTCAAAAACAATTTTATTTATTTGTGAATGGGTACTGAAAGTTTCATTAAAATCCGACCATTATTTGATTTTTGCTAGAATTTCCAAATTAATGTGTTTGTCACCGAAAAAAAGTGGGTGGTGCAATCATTACATTTTCTATTGTAAACAGTCGTCACGTTTGTTTAACCGCTAACTCAAATCAAAACAAAATTTTCTGACAAAATTTCGAAAGTGTTAGAAGGGATTAAGATTTTTTTTTTTAAATTATTAAAAATTACTTTGATCTTTCCTCTTAATAATAATATAAACATTTTGATGGAAAAATTTGTTTTATTAAGTTTGGGACCTTTTTTTTATTTATACTATGCTGCTTTTTTAGAGATTTTTTGGAGGAACCTAAAACATAGCCAAATTAAAAAACAAAACAAAATAAACTCTTAAACAAGAAAAATCGAAATAATAGGTAACGACAGACACATACCCCCACCCACGATCGCTGTCAGTTTTTTGTATGTTTTTTCATGTATTATCGCAGATTCTCTTTTGCTATCACTAAGAAAAAAAAAAACAAAAAAAACTGAAACCGTATACTTTTTTAAAAGTCCACTAAATAAATATTTTTTGTGAATAAATATTTTGGTTTCATGTTGACCGTTGTAAATACGTTTTTTAAAATGAATTA
>JBBBDQ010001650.1:780000-922500 GCA_037127315.1 Ascarosepion bandense
GGCCGTTTGTCTAATGTGACGCTCGTTCTCGCTGACGCTCGTGACGATCCCAGTTGAGACACTGCCACCCGGTTTTACGGTTGCTTTGGTCGCTGTTGCTGGTCGTGACGAACTCGTCCGATGATGTCGTCACAAAATCTGTATTATAAGACGCCTGTTGCAACAACGGCCACTGTCCCACATTGTGATTAGATCCCAGAGGTCTCGTCGTGCAATTTTAATAGTCGCCTTCTTGAGCCAGTCCGGACACTGGTGTACACTTGTGGTTTGAAAAAAAAAATAAACACGGCACCAAAAAAAAAAAAAAAAAAAAAAAAAAAAAATTAATAAAATAAATGAACAAGGTCGAATACGCCTGGAGAGTTACAAAGAATGTCTTTATAGAAAGAAAAAAAATGTCTTTCTTTTCCCAGGAATACAATTGTCGAAAGTGATATACAGTCGTTTAAAATGCTGGTTACAACGGAGGGAGAAAGTTTGCTAAAAGCATCATAGCTCCTAAAAAAATGTCTTGCTTGAGTTTCGTTAGTTTCGTTGGCTTTTAAAAAAAACAAAAAACAAAAAAACACAGTTCTGTTTAGATTTTCACTAAAGTCTTTTCACGTATTTCATTAAAGTCTTTTTCACCTATTCTCTACAATCAGCGTTGTCAATTTTCTATGTAACTTCTAAAATAGCAAAGTCCTTTCGGGTTCTTGACGGAATCTGACGGAATGTACCGAATCGGAGGCGGCCGCTGGCGGAGAATGTGGTGGTGTTGGCGGCGGTAGCTCTCTGTCCGAAAAACAACAACTGAGCTTTTCTTGTCGAGCATCCATTTTATAACCAATTTCGATCCTCTCTGGGGATCCGGCCGGCTAACAGCTTTTGGCCAATGAAATAGTTTTCCGCCCACTCGATTTGCGGAAGGTTTTAGCCCGACGAATGAGATTTTGCCAACTCACGTCGGATTTCGATTCCCTTCGGGTTCGCACAGACTTCTGTGTCCTCCAGAGGGTCTGCCGGAAAACCTTGGTCTTCGTGTGACTTTATCAAATCACTCTGACACTTGTTTTGTCTAAGCGTTTTCGGCTTACCTGAAATGTTTATCTCAAACACCGAAAGAAGAGAAATGTATATTTCATTTTTTTCGTCTTTCCCAGAATAGTTATATTTTACATTCCCCAGATTTTAGAAGTACTTGATGGTATTAAAATTATTATTATTTTCCTAAGCTCACATCGCGTGCCGCAATAAAACATTAATAATATTGCCAGTATCAATTTCTCTCTCCGTTGTTTTAAACCAACCAAAGGAAAGTATCCCCGCTGGAGAAGGGAAAGTATCCCTGTGGGAGATAGTGTCACATCCCTCCCTTACCTCTTTCTGTCATTTTAAGCATTAAAACGACACACACACAAAAAAAGCTGAGACACTATCTCAACACACAACTTCACAAGATCCCCTTTTTCTCTTTTCTTTTTTTTTTTCATACGGAAAAAGTCTTTTACCAAATTTAAAGTCTCTTCAATTGGAAAAGTTCATTTTTTGCCTTTGGTTCATTCTGCATCTTTGGTTAATTTGCGTTGTATCCAATCTAACCATGTAATTTCAGTAACACATTTTATTACCTAACTCTGCAAATTAAAAAAAAATCCTTTATGAAAAAGTCTCTGCAGGCCATTGTAAAAAGTTCTTTTTTTTTTTCATTCTTGGTCTCGTCTAAATTTTATTCAAAGCTAAACATGCAATTTCAGTAACATCTTCATTCAAAAAACGTCTGCTGACAACGGGAAAAAGTTCTGTTTTTTTTAAATTTTTTTTATTCTCGGTTCTGTCCAAATTTTATTCAAAGCTAAATATGCAATTTCAATAAAGTCTTTATTTAAAAATCTCTGCAAACAACTGGATAAAGTTCTCTTTTGTTTTTCATTTTCGGCCCTGTCTAAATTTTATTCAAAACTAGATATGCAATTTCAACCAAAAAGTTCAACAAAATGTCTCTACTGTCAACCTGAAAAAGAACAAAAAAAATATATGGCGTGTGTGTGTGTGTGTGTGTGTGTGTGTGTGTGTGTGTGTGTGTGTGTGTGTGTGTGTGTGTGTGTGTGTGTGTGTGAATAGAGGTATCTTTTTCCTTCTTTTCTTTTTTTTTTTCATGATTTGTCCTTCTCGGACACTGTCCTTCTCCGCTCCGCTGGGGTTGATTTCACAAGAATATAGACACCATACGGTAACTACCCACTTTTTTTTCATTGTAACCTGCCAAAATTCTCAAAAATCGATTCCCGTTAAACTTTTGCATATTACTACTACTACTATAGTAATGAATGCTAAAATACTTAACACGGCTGACTAATCTATTGGAATATTTCCTTACCGTCCACCTAGATCCTACCTTAAAATAATTTTGGGGTATTTTCCTGGCCATCGGGCTCCATATCTCTATATAACTATCCAGTTTCCTGTTGTCCCAGTTATTAAGATACCTAACGCTGTATAGTATATTTCCTTATCATCTACCCAGATCATGCCTTTAAATAATTTTGGGTATTTTCTTTACTATCGGATTAATTATTCCCTCGTGTTGTTGCTCCAACCTGCAGTTCTCTTCTAGTTGTCATTTCTCTTCTCACTAATTTCTAACAGTAGGGTGATTATTTTAGACAAGCGCGCGCCGGCCCCTGCCCCGGGGCTTCGCCTCACCAGGACGTGCCCTTTCGTCACGCAGGTCCTATTCAACCAGGCCTACCTAATTTCTTTAGCTGTTCTGCCATCGGGTCTACCGCAACGGGTTGCCGTCCCATCCCATTTTTTTTCATCAATTGTTTCCCCTAATCTAGTGATTGTTTCTCCTAATATTATTTCTCTTTCCAGTGATCATTGGCATCCTCTGCCAGTATTTCAAGTGGTTGTCTCTCCCCTAATGATTTCAGCCCATAGTGAATTTCGTAGATGTTTCTCGCACCTTTCTACTGGCATTCACTTCGCCATTACCCGACTCTTTAGCAACCACATCACGTCCCGACCCCCACAACAGAATTAAGGATCTATTCCTTTTAGGCCCTATCTGTCCATCCAAACATAGGGGCTGGTGGCAGCAGCTCCCCACTATTGTTTGTACGTGGACTCCTCTTTTCTCTCCTATTACCCGTCGAATGGCAGTCCAATACTCTTTCATGCCTCCACTTTTCTCGGAGTTGGGAGAGGGGTATCTCATCCTCCTCTTCCCCTTCACTTCCCACGCATACCGTCTTTCTTCCAGCCGGCCCGTTGGCTGGTTGACTTTCATCTGCGGCCGACAACCAGATCTCCAACATTTTCTCTCTCTCAGGGCTCGGCACCCTTGGCTCCCTCCAAAGACTCCGCAAGTCATCAGACGGTCTGTGTTCTCTATCGTCTGTCTTCGACCCTGCCATCCCCTGTTCCTCCCCGTAATCAGACATTAAAACAATAATCAATAAGAAACGAGAAGGAAATCGACGTCCGGGAATCCGGCAAGCTATCAAAACCATAGGGAGAACCAAAAAGTATCTTACCTGGTGGTGTTTTCTCTGACGAACTCCACCAAGGCTCTCGACTCGCTCGGTGATTATTCAGGGTGAGAGATTTCGACTTGTTCGGTGGCAACTCAGGGTTGATCCCCGGTCACGGCAACCAATGATGTAACACTGCAGGCCGGATATGAACGAACTTAATTTGATAGACTGACATAGATAGATAGATAGATAGATAGATAGATAGAAATACATGCACAGATATAATATTTGTGAGCAAATATTCAGATGTAGATGAAAAATATATGTGCAAAAAATCAATAAAGACAAAAGGAAAACAATTCTTTATCGATTCAGTATCCAACCTTAATAATGTTAAAATAATCAAATCACACCCAAAACTATTATTGTCATGAACAAAACAAAACTTATTTATAGCCATAATAATTACGATGTATGTATATATAAAGTAGTCAGTCAATTAAGTGCCATACGTGATACACGCTTTGGACGATCATGTCTTGAAAGAGACATGACTGACTCGGCAGAAGATTATCCCGCAATAGGTTGCCATTGCTTTCTGTGGTAGACTGGTTGCCAGCCAAGGCTATAGAATCCAGTCTGTTCTATTATTTAACCTATATCTGGAAGGAAGAGACGGATTAATACCTTTCCAAAGGGTAAGTGTATGCAAAGAATTTAACTAGAATTCGAACTCGGCTCCACCAATTTGTCGTTCCGAGTCGATATCCATTGCTCCACAAAGCATATAATGTCAATTTTAAGTTTTTTTTCGTGTCTATCCTCTTCTAAATCTGGTCGTTGTTCATATGTTCTGCCTATGCTATCCTTAGAATCCACGCTTAAATTCCTGTAGCCGGGAAACCAGGAAAAAACCTCATCAGGTCAGTTACAATGAAAATATTTGTAGAATCTCTAGAGGTTATCCGCATCATGTCGGTGGGTGAGAAAGTGACTGAAATCGAGATGGTCAAGTTCGATTACATTACATATCCATCTTTGGATTTTGTCAAGAACCTGTAGATGTATGATAAAGTAGCACCATTTCATGTCAGGCCAAGAGGGTCGTAGAGTGTCGCTGTTCCGAGTCCAGCATCGGCCACCCTGATGGTAAGCACAAATGGGTTTCTGTGATTAAATGAAAGCAGTTTTGTCTTATCATCTGAATCCCACACAAACTAGAATTTTTATACACTTAAATAAAGCAATACTTGTGATTTTTCAGTTGGAATTGCAATCTGTTAATTTCTTAAAACTTCGAAGGGCGTCATAAATTATACTAACGTTTGTTTAACAAGTCTAATGCAACCTGATTAACCAACGAAAATTAACAGCACAACAGTTCTTATTCTTGGATGACGCTTTAAATGAAACATGTTAGATTTGTAAACATTTCCTATTTGTTTATATATATATATATATATATACAACCCCGGCCCATAATTATTAGCCCATCCCAGTTTTTTAAAGAAAATGAAGGTGTTTAAATGTAGGGTCAATAGACACCTCCTATCACACTAACTCCCAACTATTCTCACAACACTCTCATCTACCCAACCCTCATTCTCGGTATCCTCACCCGCCTATCACCCACCCTCTGTTATTTCCTATATTTAATCAGCCTTTCTCCACTCTACGTAGCCCCCTGCACAGTAGTGGCAGTGACATGCCTTGCTCGGGGTGAAACGCTTATAAAAAAAAAAAAAAAAATTCATACTATTTTTAGTATTTATTACCAAGTGGATAATTTAAAATGAAAATAGAATGGTTCTTTTTTTTTTAATACTGCACAATAACATGTGCATCAAATGAACTGTACTGGTGTCCAGTTTTTGTGATCACTTCCCCATGCTAACCTCTTCTTGTTCGCTGGCCGAAGCAAAGGCTTCCTGGCTGCATTGTAAAATTTTGCAAAGTAATAATAAAAAAGAACCATTCTATTTTCATTTAGAATTATCCACTTGGCAATAAATACTAAAAATAGCATGAAATACATCATTTTTTAAAAACTGGGTTGGCCTAATAATTATGGCCGGTAGTGTATATATATATATATATTTTTTAAGTGAATATTCCTCTTTCTCTTTTCTTTCTCTTTTCCTTTTCCTTATTTTTATTTTGTTTTTATATTCTTTATCCTTCTGTTCAGTTAAAGAAAATGCTTATTCCAGCAAAATCTTTTGTACCAAATGGAAGGAATATTGTGTGGTCTGATGAAATGAGCTAATTAAGCTCATAGAAATGAATTATAATATATCCTCGGAGTATATATGTATATATGTATGTGTGTGTGTGTGTGCGTGTGTGTGCGTGTGTGTGTGTGTGTTTATATCTATAAATACTTTCATGACATCTGTTCGAACGAACTTAAGTCACTGGTGCCTCCTCAACATGTGTTTACTCGTGCAACCAGATTGGCAACTGGGTCCCACCCATTCACAGTTAGGTTAGCCAAATGCAGACGACAATTCTACTCCTGCAGCTTCTTCTCTCGCACTTCCCGCCTGTGGAACTCGCTTCCATATTCTTGCTTTCCTGACGGCTACAACCTCCTGGAATTTAAATGCAATGTCAATACTCATCTATTAACCACTTGACTCCCGTTCTTTCTTCAGTGCCCTGTATATCCTTTCCTTTCTCTCCACCTTTGCACCTGTCATCACACCTGTATTCTCATCCTTCTCTTCCTTCTATTGCTCCTTTCTAACTGGTTCGTCTTCCTCTTCACTCTCTTCTAATTAATCTTTGTACACTTATGTAGCCCCCTGCACATCAGTAGCATTACCGCCTTGCTCGGGGTGATACGATTAAAAAAAAATAGTTTCGTAGGAATATGTTTTTGTGTCTGGATTTTGAAAAAGGTTTTGATCTTTTATTTTTTTAGAAAAGCGATTATAACTATCTCCTTCTTTAGGCAAAGGCTTTTTTAGCTATTGTCCTAAGCTGATCCCCAATATTATTTTTTGCTCTATATTGATTTGTGTTTTTGAGTTGATGCATATGCGTTTGAGAGGATTGCACTATTAAGATGTTCTTGCTTGTCAAATGATGTTTTGTCTGAGTACCTTTTCTGTTTCAATTGAGTATCTATAGCTTTGTGTATTACATTATTTTCGGTTCGAAATTTTAGTTGCTGACGAAGGCCGGGGGCGTACAATGGCTGAAACGTCGTACAAATGACAACCAAGATGAGGACAATAGTCCGAATAATGTAAATAGTGTGAAATACTACCTCATCTCAGAAATATAAACAAATACGTCTGTGTCTTCATTCTTTCTTGATTTGATGAGAACAGTTAATACACTTTGATTTAAGTCTTTCATTAACAAATACATTTTATCCTTGATAGTCTTGCCTATTTTTGCGATATAAGTAGTGCTGATCGCATTAAATTTCAACTAAATTACCCCAGATTTTTAATAGGTTTTCCGGTTGCTTGATTGTTTTTACGGTCATTGGAAACTTCATTCTTTTTCACTAAAGGCCCGGGTTTAATTTTGTAGCCTGATATGTGGCAGTGAATGATAAAGGGTGCTTTACGATTCGTATTCCATACCAAAGATCAAATCATTGCAGAAAGTATCTAACCTTTTCTTTTTTTTTTTCATTTTCCTTCCTTTTTTAGTGAGTCACATATCAATCTAAAGGCCGAAATAATCACTTCGATAAGCAATCAGAAACCATTTACACACCTGATTGGTTTTATTGCTTCTAAATTTCTTTTTCGATTGATTTTTAATTTTCTTAAAGCTGGGTTTGTTTTTCTATCTTTTTCTTCTTTATTTTTTTCTTTTCCTTCTTTTCGGTTCTTTTTTTTTTTTACGGTGTCTTCATTTCCCTCCTTTTCGCTTATGATTCTCATCCTTTTCGTCTTTGTTTATTCCGCAATTTTTATTTTTTCGTCTTCTTTCTTTCTTTATATCTTTTTTTCGTTCCTAAATTTATTTAACTTTTCTTTCCATTAATTGCATTTCGCTTCTAAATTTGAATTGTCTTGACTGTTAATCGTACGAATCAATCTTGACTTGCACAATCTGATGTAAGAGGCGAAAACCTCCGACGTCACGAAAACAAATTTCCTGAAGAAAATTGAATGCATTGAAAGCAACGAAAATTAATCTTCAATCTGCTAAAAGACAAAAAGAAACAACAAAACTTCTGAATTGAAAACCGTGTCTGGTAGGGCGTATACTTGGTCAGTTCAGAATCGTTGCAATATAAACAACAGGTTGACTGTGCTTGTTGAGGATGGTCATACTCGGAAACAAGCATCGCACTGATTTTAAGTCGAAAAAGCGCCGACAATGATGAAAAATGACGTTTTATTTTCAAAACTGTATTTTCTCACCAACACATTATGGTAGAATGTGAATAGTTTTTTTTTTCTTTAAATGTGAAGTGCCCGTTGACCAATATACGCCACACTTTTGACGCTGCTTTCAGTATTTACTAACCCTTTATCTTTAGTGCGATGAGGGAGGTTTTGCTGGGGTGTGGAACCACCAGAAACAAGACTTCTCTCATTTCAGAGGGAAAGAGAACAGATGTTGCATATTCATCCCAAATCGAGGGCCGGAGATCTTGTTCTTCCAAACTGAAATTCATTGAATTTTTATTTCATTTTTTTCACTTCACCCCAAGAAAGTCAATAGACTTGCTAAAACGCAAGAACTTCCTGACTGCTAAGGAATATTAGAAAAAGAAAAATATTATTCAGGAGAGAGAAAAAATAGAAACAAAGAAATCAAGGAAACACTAAATAACGACTGTCATTGCATTTAAATTTTTGGTAATCAAAGTTGACTGGAAATCAAGAAACCTGAAGAGATTTCCACAAGCGAGAAATTTAATAGAAGAAACTATTAGCATAGGACTTACGTTTACATTTCTTCATTTCAGGCGTAAAATGATGAAACCTAACTGCTAATCTAGTACTGCGCTTACATTTGTAAAGTCGAAGTAACAAAAATGAAACCTTTTTTCTTTCTTTCTTTCTTTCTTTATTTCTTTCTTTCTTTAATCGACTATTTTCCCTATCAGCTTATATCTTATCACTTAATTTCTTTCTGCATCTCCCTATTTCTTTTACTCTTTTTATTTTCACTCCTGTATTAATCCTTATCTCTCTATATCTCTCTCTCTTTCTATCTCTCTCTCTCTATCTCTCTCTCTCTCTCTCTCTCTCTCTCTCTCTCTCTCTCTCTCAGTGTGTTGTTTTTGACCCTGTAGACTGTCTCGGAAACATTATGATCATAGTCACCACAAGAGTTGCTCTTCTGATTTCTGGAGAAAATTGATTCAGAATTCTCCTTATCATAGACCGGTTTCCAATCATAATCTGAAAGCTCAAACTGCCTTTCTATTAATCCCGAACTTGTTGGTAGTTTGTTAATCGTTTCATGCCTTTTCTAATAGTATTTGTGCGAAAGCGAATGCAAGAATTCACCCTTTCTATTTTCTGCGCTAGTAATCACCAAAGGCGGCATAGGGCCTGGTTAGTACCTATAAATGGGTAACCTCTTGGAAATGTCAGGTGCCGTAAGTTTGGAT
The DNA here is from genome assembly GCA_037127315.1 of Ascarosepion bandense. Lineage (NCBI taxonomy): Eukaryota > Metazoa > Mollusca > Cephalopoda > Sepiida > Sepiidae > Ascarosepion > Ascarosepion bandense. The sequence continues at coordinate 789,049 of JBBBDQ010001650.1, forward strand.
GTGCGGATGGAGTAAAATATCATTGGACATCGAAGAACGGAATTTTAATTCCAATCGGGTTTGTTAAATTCACTTACGCGCAAATTACCTTAAATAAAGTAAGAATCCACTTCACCTAGCAACTAATAGTTTAATTTGTACGACTTGTATCACTAAATCATTACTATCGCTGTCAAATTCTCATAATCTGCTACTATTTTCTAGGTTTAAATAAACTGTAAAAGGTTGATTAGCCGTAAAAAAGTGAATCAATTATTCCATCTGTTTTCTTATTTTTCACATCTTTCTTTCGTTTGTTTTTTATTTTATAGCATTTTTTCTTTCTTTCTTTCTTTCTTTCTTTCTGTCTTTCTTTCTTTCTTTCTTTCTGTCGAGGTTTTACTTTCTTTTTTGTAATTATTTTTGTTGTTGTAATTTTTCTCACCTCCGACGCCACGCAAATTTTTCTTTCATTTCTGCTTCCACCTTTTACAATTAAATCGAACTGACATTCAGAAAATCTTAAAAAGAAAAGAAAAAAAATCCTCGACTGCTCATGAAAAATATCTCGTCAAAAAGAAAAAATAAGTTTTTCACGGAAAAAATATAATTAAAACAAAGAGAAAACATAGCAAAAACCAAAAACTAATTAAGTTTTTTGAACGAATGCATTTGCAAACGCCTTGCTCTTTGAAAAGCTTGAAGACCGCTCAGGTGACATTTATTTTCTGTACGATTAACAGCTTTATATAGAATGAACTACTTTTTTCTCCTTCAGATCTTTTAGGAGACATCTTGAGAGGAGGCTTTAAGATCACGAATTGCAGGTAGACGACATGTAATCAGAAAAATGGCCGTCAACATTCAATTTGTTGCAAACCAGCTGTCGTTTTAGTATATTACGAATTTTAGTATTTTACGATTAACAAACTTGCGGTTTGTATTTCGAATTTGATTTTAATATACTACGAATTTTATTATTTTACGATTTTAGTATAATATGATTTTAGTATAATACGCATTTTCGTATATTACGAATTTTAGTATATTACGATTTCAATTTATAACGAATTTTAGTATATTACGAATTTTACAACGAAAGCCAACTAACTGTTTATTTCAAAATTAAAAAAAAAAACGAAACAAATGTGATGTTATAAATCACAATATATCCGCATTTTATGGATCTGTTGTGTTCAAGATTGGTGCCTACTACAGAGTAACGGTTAGTAACCGGGTAAATGGGCCTTTTACCAAAAAATGCAATATCCTAACACGCAAATTACAAATTGGTGGTACCAAAATCAAACAAGCACAATAATTTGAATATCTGGTAAGAGTTTTAACAGAGGACGGAACGTGTGACACCGAAATTCGAAGTCATATTAGGATAGCGAAAGGTGACTTCCAAAAGCTAAGCAGTTTTTTTTTGTTTGTTTTTAATCAATTCCCCCAAGAAAGGTGATGATACTACTAAGACGCAAGAAGCTACTGAGAATAAAAAAGAAGTGTTTTGAAGGAACCGGAAGACCAATCCTGGACAGGAAACATGGGATAAACCTCTACGCCTGTTCGAAGGATTCAGGAGGAGTGTAAGATGATAGGCAAATCGATCAACTCCTATTCGTTAAGAACAAAGAAGAGAGTGCTGAAGTGTTGTTAGTTCTATATGATAGTGGAAGCAGAATATCATCAATGAAGAAGAGACTTGAATGAAATATGGTTCTGCGGCAGGATGCTGAGAATTTCATCGACTGAACATGTGAATAACGATGAAGATTTAGAGAAAATGAAAAAAAAATTGCTACATGCTGTTTTTCCTTGTATTTCTGTGAAAATTAGAATTATACAATGTTTAAATGAATCTTCAATGGAAAGAGAGAGACAGAGAGAAAGAGGCAGAGAGAGAGAAAGAAAGAGAGAGAGAGAGCGAGAGAAAAAGAGGAAGCGCAAAAGAAAAGAGAAGAAAGAGAGGGAGAACGAGATGAGAAAGAGAGATAGACAGTTGGGAAGGAGAGGAGAGAAAGAGAATTAAGTGAGAAGAGGTAGAAGAAGAGGAGAAAGAGAGATGAGACGTAAAGAAAGAGAAAGAGGGAGAGAAAGAATAGAAAGGGAGGAGAGAGAGTGGAAAGAGAGAGGAGAGTGAGAGAAAAAAGAGGGGGAGGAAAAAAGAACGAGAGAGAGAGAGAGAGAGAGAGAGAGTGAAAGAGAGAGAGAACTCAAAATGCCAGAAAGAGCTTTATTCGTCTCTTCTCGACTTGCGGTTTGTATTTCGAATTTAAGAAATTCCGCAAGTGGTTTGCTCAAAGTCTTTGTTTCAGTACTTCGTTGAATCTTAATTAGATTACTAATTTCTTTCTCAACTATTTGAAGGTTTAGGCAATATATATATATATATATATATATATATATATATAGTAAATAACCTAAAGAGCCAACAAACCTTCATATATATATATATATATATATATATATATATATATATATATAAAGAAGACAGATACGTGATGGAGACGATAATCTAAGAATCCATTGAACCAAGAATGATTAAATAAGTGTACACAATGTAATTACTAAGAAAGAACACAAGAGATTTTCTCAAAAGCGAATAGAAATAGATTCTAAACATAGGAAATAAGTACAAATCAGTTGAGACAATGTGTGTAATAATGACGTGGAATTGAATGAGGTGTTGATTTCCCGGGGGTAAAAATCCCGTAAGTTTCAGCTAATTTTGGTTTTCTAAATACATATCAATGACAATGCAATTATATTAGTTGGCAGTGGCTAGCATCGACAAGCAACAGATAATCAGCGATCACTTAATTATTTTATAAAGAATTAGAACTAAAATTAAAATTAAAAATATCTTCCTAGGATCTTTCACACTTTCCATGATCACGTAAACATCGTCACTTGATGTTGTTTTCTCCCCCGACCTCATTTTCCTTTACGTATTTAATCCACTTTGTTTCTTCGCCTTGATGACAGACTGACAGTTGGAAGGCTGACACCGACAATATCCGCGATCTCTCCGTAAGGCTTGCCTGTGTGTTCGCACAGCGTTACAATTTTCGTACGCTTACTGATTTCTCAAAGCTAATAGAAATAGATTCTAAACATACGAAATAAGTATAAATCAGTTGAGACAATGTGTGTAATAATGACATGGAATCGAATGAGGTGTTGATTTCCCGGGGGTAAAAATCCCGTAAGTTTCAGCTAATTTTGGTTTTCTAAGTACATATCAATGACAATGCAAATATATTGGTTGGCATTGGCTAGTATCAGTAAGCAACAGATAATTAGTAATCACTTAATTATTCCATAAAGAATTAGAACTAATATCTGAATTTTTGTTTTGAATATTACGTTTCAACCGATACGTTATCTGGCCTTTCACAGGTGGTAATAGTATCCGATACTGTCTTTAGAACAATTTGCAGATTGAAATGGCAGAGATTCATGTATTATTTGCCATCCACTGAAAGGGTAATGACATGACTCTAAGATTAACAGACAGACAGACAGAAAGCGTGAGAGGATATATGTTCTGTAAGGGGTCAGGATCAAAATTCTAGCTTGAGAATTCCATTGGATGACATCAATAATTATTATTACATAAAGAAATCGGAAGAATGCAGCGCCCAAAACATAGTTATAAAGACAACAATGTTAATTATATTATAGAAAATTACAGAACTAATTACAATACTTAAAGTCGAATTTGGGAGAGAGGGAGAGAAGAGAAGGAAGAGAGAAGAGACAAAGAAGAGGATGAAGAGAGAGGAGAGGGAGAGAGTAAGAGGAGGAAACTGTGAATAGATCGATAATGAACAAACAGAAACTAATATATATATATAGAGAGAGAAACTGTGATCATTTTAACATATCCAGTTATACGAAGCGGGTATGAAAATGACAAATTAATTTTTCTCCTTTTTTCTAATTATCTCTTTTCGTAAGTGTTTTGTTCGCTCAGTATGTACACCTTTGTGCAAATTAATTGAAACAGAGTGAAAATATCCTCCTATGATCTTTCACACTTCCCCTGATCACGTAAACATCGTCTCTTGGTGTCGTTTTCTCCCCCGACCGCATTTTCCTTTACGTATTGGATCCAGTTTGTTTCTTCGCCTTGATGACACGGCCGACAGTTGAAAGACTGACACTGACAATATCCGCAATCTCTCCGTAAGGCTTGCCATTGTTACAATTGCACTGCATTACAATCTTCGCACGCTTACTTGGAGTAGCATTCATCGCAGACAATGGCCGTAGGACAAATAATCGACACTCGAGACAATAGAGTCTCGGTGGGATAAAAATCTCATGCAATCACGGATGACGTAGTATTTTTCAAAGCCAAACAAACTTTATCGTACACACTGAAAGTAGATTGATATTACTGCTCACCACTGCAAATAGACTAATATGAGGAAAAAAATAGAAATCGATTACACCCTGTCACTCCACTGGATCTAAACCTGATCGTATGATGAAAGAAAGGAAACTAAAGCAGTTGTTTCAATTAATTTGCACAACGGCGTTGATAGATATATGCAGGATGAGATATATATAAACAGAAAACTATGAATAGATATAATTAGAAAGATATATATATATATATATATATATATATATATATATAAGGAATGAAGAAAATATTAACAACGTTCAAAGCATTAATTTAAAACAGTGCTCAATATAAAAATAGAGCTATGAATATTTATTATAAATTTTAGTTTAGAACATGTACAAATTATCATCTACTACAAAGTGTACATTTTGTTTCGACATTGAAAGGACAAGGTCTCATCGGGTTGTGCGAAAAGAAAATGGAAAATTCTTGACCTTTTTCCATCTTCTTTCACACTACCTGATGAGACCTTGTCCTTTCAATGTCGAAACAAAATGTACACTTTGTAGTAGATGATAATTTGCACATGTTCTAAACTATAATATATATATATATATATATATATATATATATATATTGTAGCACACTTTCTTCTAGTGAGTGCAGAACCAGGGATCGAACCGCAGACCGTTGGATTTCAATTCAACGCTCTCCCAGCTGGCTTCTTGCTACGCCTCTTCCTCTTCCTACTCCACTTTCCTCCTTCCACCTTTTCACTGCGTCTCTCTGCGTCAGCTTCTCGCCAAGAAATTGACGCCACTAATCGCCGAGTGAACTTGGTCGGTCAGTTTTATAATCCATTTCTCTACCCATAATCCATTTCCTCAGTCTATAAAAATTCCACTCGAGGGCCTCCTCTCTTTTTTCCTTTAGAATGAGCTGAAGGTGGATTATTAAGACAGCGGTGAGTATTATTATTATTTTCTTTCTTTGGAACAGATTACTGCTCTGCATGCCAGACACAAACGAACTCTTTTTCCAGAGCCGCCGCTAGTCGCCCTTTCATGTTCACATATATATATATATATATATATATATATATTTATATATGGGAGTCAGGAGAGGTTGCCTGCGATGATTGGCAGACAGCAGCTTGGTCTTAGCGATGATTTTATCTTGTGTCATAACAGGGACTCCATCCTTTGTCTTAGTAATGATTTTACCCTGTGACGCAGTGAAGATTCCATAGTCTCTCTTAGCAACGATTCCATCCTGTCTTAAGAATTATTGCATACGCTGTCTTGCCAAAGATTCAGTCGTTTGTATTTATACTAATTCGACCATATTTATTAGGAATTATTACCACCTGTCTCTTAGCAATGATTCCATCTGGTGTCTTAGCGATGATCCGATAATTATATTACCCGTTTTAGCGATGTTTCCATCCTCTGTCTTAGGAATAATTGCAGACCATGTCGTAACCATGATTTTCACCCTGGATCTTAGCAATGACTCTGCCGTGTGTCTCAGCGAATATTTCATTTTGTGTCTTAGCGAGTATTCCATCCTGTGTCTTAGTAATCATGACATCCTGTCTTAGCGATGATTTCATCCCGTGTTTTATAAATGATTGCATCCATTGTCATAACAATGATTCCATCCTGTTTTCATGTCGATGATTCCATTCTGTGTCCTAGCAATGATTTCATTCTCTCTTAGCTATGATTCCATCCAGTATTAGGAATAATTTCATCTTCAGTTTTAGTAATGATCTTATCGTGTATCTTAGCAATGATTCTGTCGTGTGTTTTAGTGATGATTCCATCCTCTGATCTAGTAATGATTCCATATTGTCTTTGCAATGATTCCAACCTGTGTATTAGCGATTATTTCACCCGGCTTGTTTTGGGGACACTGTGTAATATATCTTGCATGAAAACTTGCATTGGAAATAGCGAAAGAGTAGCAATAATTTTCTTTTGTGGGATGGTGCTATAGAGTGGAAATGAATGCATCACACACAGAGCTGTGTAATCTTTAAAGCTTTGTCATTTTTTAAAATTGTTTCACCCCAAGCAAAGCAGTACCGACACTGATATGCAGGAGGCTACGTATAAGTTTAGTTAGGAGGAGAGTGAAGAGGAAGATGAACCAGTTACATGGGGTGTCAGAGAAAGAGCAAAGGAAATCTGGGAACAAATGTGTGATGGCAGTTGTGAAGGTAGAGCGAAATGAAAAGAACGTGATATACAGGGTGTTGTAGAAAGAACTGGAGTCAAGTGGATAAGAGATGGGAATTGACATTGCATTTAAATTCCTTTAAATTGTAGCCGTCAGAAAAGTAAGTATACTGAAAGGAGTTTCCCGGACGAGAAGTGCGAGAGAAGAAGCTGATGGAGTAGAATTGTCGGCTGCATTTGATTGATCTAACTGTAAAAGGGTGGGACCTTGTTGCCAGTCTGTTTGTACGAGTAAATTCTTGTGGCAGGGGCACCAGTGACTTAAGTTCGTCCGAGCAGAGGGAAACCACATCCCGCCGGTGAGAAAGTGGCTGGAGTCGAGCTGCCAAGTCGGGACCTATCATATTACAGCTTCTCCTTTGGAGCCTGTCGAGAACACTGAGATGAACAGCAGGGCGCCTGACCATATATGACAGCAGTATTCTATGCACGGACGAATGGTTGATTTGTATATGTGCAGGATGGATTCAGGCTAAAAAAACACTGGCCCGACACTGTAACTTAACCTTGCTAGATTTAGCTATTGACTCAATGTAATGATTCCACTTGAGGTCGGAAGATAGGGTAAGGCCGAGGAGGCGCTGCGTATTGCTTTCAGGGAGACTACTTGGTATGTCTGGAAAGTCAGGATATGTTAAGACAAGACACGATATGGCAGCAATAATCTATTTTTCTGATCTGAGTTAGGGCATGTCAGCAGATAGATAGACAGATAGATAGATAGATAGATAGATAGATAGATAGATAGATAGATAGATAGATAGATAGATAGATATCCGAGAGGAGTCTGAAGATCTTTATCAAGGCAATTTAGGATTTATTATGCAGCACACGTTTATGTACACAGATTCGTCGATGTCATTGGTAAATAAAACATCGAAAATTTGAGAACATTCAACCACTGATATAACATTCATACTTCAAAATTGAAAACTGTAAACGGACAAGAATTAATGTAAATAAATAAATAAAATAAAAAAGCAAATATTATAAATTAATCCGAACAAACATATAAGTAAAGAAAGTAAATAATAATGAAATTAAGATATCCTTGCCATCAAAATAACAATTATTATAATACAATAACCCTACTCCACAGAGCAGTACTTCACTGACCTATATTTATATAAAATGTCGATCAAAAACATAATGCACATAGCCTAAAGATTGCATTTAGCAAGAAACTGTCTATCGCCTCTGGGTGTTGATTTCAATGTCGAAGTTCTCGCTGTTTTTCAAAAAATGGTATTGCTGGAACTGCGTGCGTGCATTTTGAGATGATAACGAATCTATCAGTAAGTAACATTTGAAATTCAGTTTATGTCATTTCGTCGAAGTGTAAATAATTTTGGTTTTCATAACGTCAAACATGTCAGATTTCGCGCGAAAACAAAGTGGATTTGCCGGAAATTTTTCAAAGAATTCAAACGTTGTCGGAAAAATTGAATAAAAAAAAATTAGTAGCCACGAGGGACAATAATTTCAGTGACACGTTTCTTACTAATTTTTATAAAGAAAACATTACTTTTCATGACGATTCAGTGAGAACATCTTCAAAGTTCTAACACACGCACAAATCAATATATAGCACCATTGATATAAAAAAAAACATTATTAGTTTATAGGCGGTCCTCCTGTTGATAAACGGTGAATTTTTCTTTTCCTCATTCGATTACCGACTACCTATATTATAGAGAAAAACAACGTACTGTGATAGATAGATAGATAGATAGATAGATAGATAGATAGATAGATAGATAGATAGATAGATAATCAACAGTATGAAATATCCTTAGCATCCGTCTGTAGAACATCGTACTCATATTATAGAGAAAAACAACGTACTGTGATAGATAGATAGATAGATAGATAGATAGATAGATAGATAGATAGATAGGGAAGAGACCGAGATAGATAGATAGATAGATAGATAGATAGATAGATAGATAGATAGATAGATAATCAACAGTATGACATATCCTTAGCATCTGTCTGTAGAACGTCGTACACATATTATAGAGAAAAACAACGTACTGTGATAGATAGATAGATAGATAGATAGATAGATAGATAGATAGAGAGAGGGAAGAGACCGAGATAGATAGATAGATAGATAGATAGATAGATAGATAGATAGATAATCAACAGTATGACATATCCTTAGCATCTGTCTGTAGAACGTCGTACACATATTATAGAGAAAAACAACGTACTGTGATAGATAGATAGATAGATAGATAGATAGATAGATAGATAGATAGATAGATAGATAGGGAAGAGACCGAGATAGATAGATAGATAGATAGATAGATAGATAGATAGATAGATAATCAACAGTATGACATATCCTTAGCATCTGTCTGTAGAACGTCGTACGCATATTATAGAGAAAAACAACGTACGTGATAGATGTAGATAGATAGATAGATAGATAGATAGATAGATAGATAGATAGATAGATAATCAACAGTATGAAATATTCTTAGCATCCGTCTGTAGAACGTCGTACACATTAAAAACCAGAAGTAGTAGTACGTTCGAAAAATCCACGATGATGGCGAATCAAGAGGCATAAATACCGAACTAGAGTCCGATGTTTGCCGAAAGCTGTAGATTGGTAGTCTCAATACAATTGATTTATATATAATTGAGTATCGAATTAAATCAATATTAATTACTGTTTACACACGCTCACGAATACTCACAAAGCATTTGATAATTATTGAATATTAACGAGGTTGTAGAGCCGACAGCGAAATGAGAAAATTACTCTTCAGATTTCATGAAATGTCCTATGATACTAAAGGGTGCTGAAAAATACATGGACTCTTCCACATTTACAAACCTAAGCAGAATGAGAAAACAGAATTATCTTTTCGGGAATTGCTTCTTGGCTGAATCGAGAAAATTTGCTGCACCCTTAGGTAGATTTGAGGTCGTTGTTTGGCTGAGCTTTTGGTTTGTATCGTCAATAACAAGGCGTGTACTTTTACACTCGGACTGCGACACCCTTTCATGGTAAACTGAGAAGACATTTCACCTTTAATAAATAATGTTTTCATCTCTGAAATCGATAAGTTAAATATACATAAATATTAATGTTTATTTAGGCAGCAACAAACTTTCAAACATTTTTCATTGAATATAACCGACAGGAAAGGTTTGATATTTAAAAAAACATGCCAGCATACTAACATTTTTCCGATTTGTTGGCGATAAGAAATACAAAAATTATCCATAATTTTTAGCCCCAAGCGCTTTCAGACACTTCTATTGCCATTTTCAAGGATATATTTTGTCTCTTCTGTTATTTTTCGTCATGTTTTGTTTTTTACGTAGTAATTTATTTTGTTTCATTTTGAAAAGAGAGCGTTCATTCCAAAATAGATTTTATATGAAAAGAATAAAATGAATTTAAAAAAATGTTTAATAAAAAATGGATATTAAAATGTTATTTATGAATTAAAAGTTTAGAAAAATTAGAATAAAATGCATTCTGAATCAAAATAAAAATAGTATATTATTTTCAAAGGTCACTTAAAGTTATATAAAGAATATAAAATGTTTTCTTTCTTTCTTTCTTTCTTTCTTCATATCTTTTCTTTTTTGTTTTTTGTTTTAGAAAATGTTAGGATACAGAGAAAGCTGAAAGGAAAAAAAAAATTGTAACAATAATGGATACATCACCGGAAATAGTGTCTAGACAGGGGTTATAAAAATTGACACCTTGGCCGTTAAGATTAAAAGAAGAAATTATGTATTCTCCTAAAATATAAACTTTATTTAAAATTTAAAGTGAATCTTTATTCTGATTCATTAAATTGAACAGACACAATTATTTTTATGTCTTCCTATATCTATAAATAACAAACGTATTGTTTCTTATATTTAAATGAAAATCATTTTCACAACTATGATCTAACATTGCCTGATGACGAAATAGAAATCTTGAAACATACAAATTTCCTTGTCGCAATGTATTTTTTAATTAAAAAACAAATTAAATTATATGATTATATTATGCTCCACAATATTTATTGTACTGAGCACTTTAATAACAAAAAATGTGCCGGAGAACTCGGAATTGTATAACTGTTATTTCTCTTCAGATGAATATAGAGTAGCGAGCATAAAGATCAGAACGATGTTAAGAAAAAGTCTAAATATGAAATAACATTTTATTTATAAAGCCTCGTAAAACATTTTATCAAAGAAAAATAAGGAAATAAAGGTAAATTATATAATTCCAAAACAAAAAACTCAATAAACTTATTTTGATAAAGTTATAAGAAAAATTATATAACATTAGAAAAATGGATGATTAAAATCATCAGAACGATTAACAAAACCAAACTATTATAATAGATTATATCATATTCAAATGAAGATAGCGTTCACAATCTATTAGTACTTGATGTGAAAAACCTTTACTTTCAATAACAACTTAACCTCTTTTGCTACATGAGTGAATTAACATCCTTCTCAGAACATCCTTCTCAGAAATAAATGTCTTAACAGACTTTCCTATGTGACATGGCGCGTCATCATGCATAAATACAGCTGGTTGATTAATTGTAGTTTTCAAATTAGGTACAGCATGTTTCTTCAATATCTCTTTGCATACAGTTGCGTTAATCTTAAAGTATAGCCTAACAAGAGGTCCCGTACCAGCAAATGAAATCATGGCAAACATCATCACACTTCATCCTACAAATTTAACGCTACTTTTAGTGCAACGAGGCAAATATCGTTTCTTGCGTCGAACGAACCTTTTCCCGTCACAACTGAACAGGTTAAACTTTGACTCATCGCTGAAATGAACACAATCCCACTGTTCTTCTGTCCATATGACGTGTTCAGTTGCAAATTTCCATCGACTTATTTGATTCTTTTAAAAAATGTAAGGCTTCGTAGAGGCTACTCGACTGTTCAGATTTATTTCATTAAGTCTCCGGGAAATAGTATGCCTTGATATGTTAATGCCAAGGTTAGGATTAGCTCTTTTTTCATTCTTTACCAATCCATCTGTCTTCTCTTGCAATAGTTTTCCTAGGCCTGCCAGGTGGTTTCATGACCCAGTTTCCTCAAGTTTTCTTAAAATACTATGAATAACACGTTTAGATTTCCCAACACTATTTGAAATATCTCCAATCGAGATTTTATCTTCATTACGTAACTTGACTATCAGCTTTCTAAGTTCCAATGACGTCACATATTTTTCCGCTATGTTTACAATGCAAGAGCCAGTAAAGAGCCAGTGTAATTTAGTAAAATACCCGATTTTATATTCTTACCCTAAAAATTTTCAATAATGCAAAATAATTATTAAACTTTATGGATTTATTTAATCGTTCTGATGTGTTTGATCACCTATTTTTCGAATGTTATATAACTATTTTTATAACTTTATCAAAATAAGTTGATTGAACTTTATATTTTGAAATGATATAACTTACTTTTATGTCCTTTTTTCCTTGATAAAATGTTCTTTAAAGCTTTAAAATAAAAGATTATTTCATATTTGCACTTTTTCTTGTTATCGTTCTGATCATTATGCTCGCTACTATATATATATATATATATATATATATATTGTTATGTCGTGAGTAAGAATAAATAACTCAACAACAGGAATAGGTTAATTGTTGTATTCCGTGAAAATAGTATTTACAAAGGTTATTAGTATCCAATACAAGAATAAAGGTTAATCGTCTCAACCGTCGTAAGACGTAGTATGAGCAATGGGTACTTCCGGCTCGTCACCGGAAGTCTACGACTGACTTGTCGATCGGCTGCTCGGCACACTCTCCTACGTAGATGCCACCATTACTTTACATAGTAATGGAATAGTCCATTATAGCCGAATAGGCGCGGGCGTCCCAACATATATATATATATATATATATATATTGTTACGAGGATGCATTTATATATAAAAATAATATTAATAATGTTTAAAAAGTTATTTTAAGGGATTCTGTTGAGTCCTACTTGTTACAAAAGAGTTTTAATTCATGAAGTAGTTGTCAAATAAAAACATAGGAATAGAACGTTTTGGAAGATTGTAGAATATTCCAGTAAAATCTAAAGAATTCTAAATGATTCTAAAAATATGCAAATTAGGTGTTAGCCTCTATAATAATAGGTTTTGGGAAGAGAGTAGTTAGTTGTTAAAACGATTTGCTAACATTATCAACTCCAGCCCAATTCGGGATTTGTATAACCAGCCGAAAGAATCTCTACAAAATGTTGCCGACCAACTAAAACCTGAAAGAGAACCTCATAGAAATAAAAGGGTAAATAGAAAATTTGACTCTTTCATTGACCAAACTTAAAATTATTCTTTATATACACATTTGAGGATTTCCAAAAATATAGCACTTAAACTACTTCGCTAGCTTAACTGGGTAAAGATACTTGACACTTTACCTTCCTCCTTCTCTCCTCGTAAGACTCGCCAGTAGTAAATTTTATGTTTCTTGTTTTGAATGCAATAAAAATCGTATATTTGTAAATATTTCATTTAGAGTTTTTTGTAAAATTAAAAATTTGTCTGTGATTTAGCTCTGAGTTTTGGTCAATCATTTTTTCTTTTGCTAAAATATATATATATATATATATATATATATATATATATATATTAAAGCAATTTTTCAAAATTCAAAAATGTTGAATGAACATTAGAATATGAAATCCCTAAGAGAGAATTCACGTCTCCCCAACACAGTTCCATATCAAAATGAAGAAATTCAGGATTAAGAAGGGGACAAAAATAAATAACGGTTAAGATTTGAGAAATATATGTCACAAAAAATTCTTTTAAAGGTCAGTCTATTTTTGGTTTTTACTTTTTAAGTGAAGAGATGGGAGTTTGGTATGTCTAGCTTAATAGACGATTGGTATGTCTAGCTTAATAGACGATTGGTATGTCTAGCTTAATAGACGATTGGTATTTCTAGCTTAATAGACGAAAAGAGGTCGTTCAATTGGGAATTGAGTTAAACAAAACAGAATCGAAAGGGAAGTGGCGGAATATAAAAAGAGTGTATAGAGAAAATAATCTTAAGGAAGGGGAAAAAGGAAGGAAAGAAAAGGAGGGTATATCAGATATCAAATAGAAAACAATCGATGCGTGTCAAATACGTTTAACTTTAAATGTTTAAAAGGATTAGAGATTTGGAGACTTAATTGAAAGAGTATATTTAGGGGAAGTTAGATGGAAGATTGGTATATCTAGCTTAATAGACGAAAAGCACGGGAGACGTGAATTCTCTCTTAGGGATTTCATGTTGAAATGTTCATTCAACATTTCTGAATTTTGAAACATTACTTTAATTTATATTGACTCTGTAAATTTAAGTCCATTGCGCTCTCCTCCTGTATTGTGTTATTCCCACAATAATATGACAGCTTAAAAAATTAATATATATATAATACGATATGTAAGATATAAGGATATTTATGGCATTAATAAAGTAGATAATTAAACTAGATAAAAACGAGTAATACTAGATACTAAATTTTTAACATCTACCATCAAAACAATTCTTCTAATCTTAGCATTATCAAAATAATTACAACCACACCCAAAATTATTTTAGACCTGAGAAGAACCAAAATGATATGTCCCGGAAAGATATATATATATATATTATTCGAAGTAGTTAAGCGGTTTTAGCAAATGTAACCGGGTAGGACAATCTATTAAGTAGCAGGAATGGACCGGTACTCGTCGTAGCCGTATGCAGTATGGTGAGACGTAGGTTTATGCAATAGGCGTAGTCAATAGACGTAGACCAATAGAAGTAGACCTAGACGTCCTCGCCTTCGTCTGTATTTATCACTGACACCAGCCAATCATATTACTGTGAGGGGGAAGCAAAGTGTATGCATATTCATTACATCATTTCCCCTGGCTATATTTTACCATGAAATTTAGCTTCAATATTTTCTCTTTTTAGGGTTTGGACATAATTGATTGACTTTTTTGTCTCAATCTTCCCTGCCGTGGTAGCGTTTCACACACTGATACCTCTGGCCTTGATGTCGGGAATACCTCTATTGGCGAATGTTGACATGCTGGAACGAGAATTTTATTTGTGTCATACAGGACTTCCATTGGAATTTCCTCGCTATTTTCCGTGACGTCTGTAGTGTGTCTGAGTCTCAATTTATTCCTATGTCTGTTTCACAGTAATTTTTCCCCTTTTATGTCATATATGACCTGTCCAATTCTTTTGGTTATAATTCCTTCTTCCCAATAAATTTTTTCAGCCCTAAAGTTCTTAAAAAAAAACTATCACCTGGCTTATACACTTTAGTCATCTAGTTTTCTTTTTAGCAGTTTTCTTTGCCGGACTAGGCAACAGCAAATCGAAGACAAAGCGAATTTTCCACGCAAACATTAGCTCTGCTCGTGCTAACCCAGACGTCGTATTCGCGTTTGGTGTGATCTTATATACTGCCAAACATTTCTGAATACTTCTTTCATTCGTATCCACGCCTTGATTTTTCTTTAACGCTCGTTTAAAGGTGTATACGAATTTTTCCGCCTGTCCTTTCGATCTTGGATTATATACTGGCGTTGTCACGTAATCAATGGACAATGATGAACAGAATTCCTTGAATTCTTTCCCGTAAACTGCGTTCCGTTGTCGATTGTTAAAGTTATAGGGAGACCGAAGCGACTAAAAATTTCATTAAATGTGTTTGTTGTATTTGCTGCAGTCGGATTTCTGCACTTAACAATTTCTGGCCACTTAGTGAAACTGTTCACTATAATTAGGTATTAAGAGTCATTTATGGGCTCTGCATAGTCGATATGCATTGGAGTCCATGGGACATCTGTCTTTGGCCATGGTTGAATCTTTAACGGTGGATCCCTTTCTGCTAGTTGACATCCTCTGCACTGTTTCACCAAGTTTTCTATGTCTTAGTCCACCCTCGGCCAATAGGTATAGTTTCTCATTAGAGATTTCATTCTAGAAATACCTGGATGGCCAGTGTGAACCTCTTTCAGAAATTTCTTTTGCAGAGTACCCGGCATTACAACTCTTTTCTGTGTATAGTAATACCTGTTCGCAGATTGAAAACGGTGACACACTAAATTCTTTTTTTAGATTTCTTGATCAACTAGATTTGCTTTTTAATTTTTTTAATGAAATCATCGTTTTCTGTTGCTTTTTTTCACATCTTCTAGCGTAACCGGTAGTTCGCTAATTGTGTTGCATACCAGACTCGACAATTCACTTTCGTCTCTTAGCGCCGATATTACTGTTTCTTCCAATGCTTCCGTATATTCAGGTATCAATCTTGATAACCCATCGGCGTGACATAGCTTCTTTGAAGGCACATATCCTATTTTGAAATTATAATTAATAGAATTACACCCCAACGCTGTAGTCAATATGCCGTGTGAGTTGGTATACGTTTTTTTTTTTCCAAATATTGATAACAACAGTTTGTGATCTGTTTGCAGAATAGACTCTCTTCCGTATAGAAACCTGTGAAATTATTTACAGCGTAGATTATTGCTAAAAACTCTTTTTCTATTTGACTGTAATTTCGTTCTCGAGGCAGTGCAATTGGCTTTGTAGATCCTTCTTCGAATTTATGAAACACCTAATCCCTAATGTGCGTTGTGGTGCATTGGATATCGGCTCGGAACGAGAAATCGGGGGGCCGAGTTCGAATTCCAGCCGAATTCATTGCATTAATTTACGCGCAAATACCCTTGGGAAAGGTATCAATCCGTCTATTCCTTCCAGTTATGGATTAAATAACAGGACAGATTGGGTTCTATAGCTTTGGTCGGCAACCAGTCTACCGCAGAAAGCAATGGCAACCTACTGCGGGATAATCTTCTGCCCAGTCAGTCATGTCTCTTTCGAGACATGATCGCCCAAGCGACTGACTGATTAATCCCTCATTACTGGCATCTGCTGCTACAATAATTTTTCTGCTCGGGTCGAAATGCACTAACGATAGCTCTGCTAATAGACAGCTGTCTCTCTTTTTTTAAAGCATGTTCTCACTTTTTGACCATATCCACTTTGCGCTCTTTTTTACCAATTCATATAAAGGAGCTCATATAATACATTTTCTGGATATAAATGCTATAGTAACTTACTAATCCCAAGAAACGCCTGGAGTTTAGCCACATTATTAGTTGCTGGCATATTTTTTTAGTCTTAGCCCTTTCTGGATCCGGTTTTCTTCCTTTACTGTCAAAGATTTGCCCTAAATATTTCATCTTCTTTAAGAAGAACTCGTATTTTTCAGCACTCAATATGAACCCGTATTCCTCAATTCTCTGAAAAACTGCCCTAATATGCGTTTTGTTTTGGGCCTCATTTTCACTTTTAATCAAAATATCATCTAAATATGCGATTACATACTCCATACCAGCCAACATTGTGTCCATTATTTGTTGGAATATGCTTGGAGCTACCTTCAATTCAAACGAAAGACGATTTAGTTTAAACATCCCCTTATGCGTGTTTATCGCCAGGCACTTCGAATATTCTTCACTGACTTTAACCTGAAGGTAAGCCTCCGACAAATCAGCACACACTCTGATTTTTCGGTTTTTCTTTTTTATATATACGTTGGGAGACGCCCAGTCTGAGTAATCGACTTTCGAAATTACGCCACTTACTCCAATCTTTCTAATTTCTCATTTATTGTGTCTGGTGCCAAAAATGGTACTTTCGCTTTGGTCTAAAAAATTAGTTTAATATTTTCTTTTACTCAAAGCTACTTCTGTTTTTGTGCACAGATATAGACCTGAAAAGACGCGAGGGAATTCGCTTTTCAATTCAGTAACAAATCTTTCTGTTTTCTTCGTCTTATCGTTCTCTATGACGTTAACTTTGTTACAGAAAGTATTTACCGGTAATTCCCATGAGTTAAACAATACGACCCAGTCTAAACCAAAGAGGTTTGCTGAACCATGGGGCACATACACTTTCGGTTTGTGAATTTTGCCCATGAACGAAATGTTACATTTTAATTCACCTTTAAACTATTTTCTATATCACTTTCTGAATCGAGTAATAATTTTACGGTTTGCCCATTTATTTTTACATTGAGGCATTTTCTTTTTTTACCCTCCGCAATTTAGTTTTTTCGAACAAACTACGTGCATCTTTGTTTGTGAATTTGATTTTACTTTTCTCTGTTTTGCCTGACAATAAGAACTTACCTACACGCCCGCATTTAAAACATTTTATCCCTAAAGAAACAATCCTTCTTTATATGCTGTCCTCCACACGAAATGTATATAATTTTTCTTTCTTTATTTTGTATCCACTTCTGTTGTCTTAAAGTTCGTACTCGCGAAATCCCCTTCTCCTCAATCCGAGTATTATCTTTTTTTTATATTTATGAGTCGCTGACATTCTTCCGTTAGTTTTTCTAACATAATCTTTGGATCCTGTTCCATGATAGTGAGGATTATTGATCTCATTTCTTTGTCCTTTGTCGTTAGCTTCTGCACAAAAATTAGACACTTGAACATGTCGCTTGACAATTCCTTTAATTTAAACGCCTCACACTGTGCATCAACCATAACTGCATACGTGACAAAATTATCATCCTCTTGTTTTACGATATTTAGACACTTGTATCGTGTATGAAATAGAGTATCTCTTCTCAAACATTTTCGAGAAAATTCCTACTGTTTCGCTGAATGTAATTTCTTCTAGTTTCTTTGGGAGGATTAAATTCACGTATTTTGTATTTTCTTCTGTTCCCAACTTCTGCAACAGTAGAGTGATTTTTTCCTCGTCTGACCATTGTTCACATCTTTTCGTAAATATTGTTTCAAATTTACTAAACAAGCCCGAAACGTTGAACGACTGTATTTAAATTCAGAGAGTGAATTTGAAATTACTTCCGCAGAAAAAAAAAGAACCCGGTTCTTTTGTTTCCCTTGATAATACGTCTTCCAAAAGTGATTTATTGTCTTTTGCTTGTTCTTTGAATAACTTTTCGAACGTTTTTTGTTGCTGCATAAATTGTAGTTGTTGTTGGAATTGTTGCTGCATATGTTGTTGTTGCTGTAAAGTGACTTGTAGCACGTTAGTTATTTCTGCTATTTGTTCCATTCTGCCAACGAAAAAAGTTTCGCTCCAATTTATGTATACAATAAAATCTTCTAAGTCGAAACAAGAGTGGGGCACTTTCTTACTTTCTGTAAGCGTTGCCAAGTTTTTCCTTTTCTAACGTTCCTCGTTAGTAAATGTTCAAACAAAAAATAAGGAAAGACTTACTTTCTGTAAGTGTCAAACGTGTCTTTCTAACGTTCTTCGTTAGTAAGTGTTGCCAGCTGTATTATTTAATTTTTTTCATAGTCTTGTGAAGTCGTTCATAATACTTAGTCGCCAACTGATATGTCTCGGAAAGGGATATATATATATATATATATATATATATATATATATATATTATTCGAAGTAGTTAAGCGGTTTTAGACAAATGTAAACGGGTAGGACAATCTAGCAAGTAGCTGGAATGGACTGGTACTAGTCGTAGCTGTATGCAGTATCCTGAGACGTAGGCTTATGCAATAGGCATAGTCAATAGACGTAGACCTAGACGTCCTCGCCTTCGTCTGTATTTATAGCTGACACCAGCCAATCATATTACCGTGAGGAGAAGCAAGGTGTATGCATATTCATTACATCACATAAATAACCATGAAGCAGATTTATGTAAATTAAACTGTCACAACTGTCTTGATAATATATTTGGGAAACCTCACAGAAATTATATATAAAAAAAAGGATTTATGGTCACAAAAGAGACTTCAAGCATAACGATTTGTCAAATTAATTGGTCATACGTAGAAATAATTTAATGCACTTTGATCTAAAGAGTGACGCAATTATTAAAAGTGAAAGTAATTTACAGAATCTTACTAAAATATAATTTTACGTTTCAGATCTTTTCGAATAAGTCCATTCCTAAAAGAAACACCTCTCCCCTACCCTAGCATAAATGACATTAAATTTTTTGAAGATTGAAAGAAATTCGTTAAAACCAAATTTAAATAAATAAATCGTAAATTAAAATAGGATATCTAAACTTATTTATAAATGCAAATTTGGCTGTGTGTGTATGTGTGTGTGTGTGTGTGTGCGTGTGTGTGTGTGTCCGTTACCTATAGACTCCGAAACGGCTGAACCGATTTTCTTGAAAATTTACACAGTTGTACTATAAGCGTCTACGAGTGTTCTTAGTTAGGTTGTGTGTCGAGGTACACCCGATAAATATCGAAAACCGATAATCGAAAAAATCGAATTATAGAAGGATTGGTCCGATTTTAATAAAATTTGATACACTCATAGACAAAGACATAAGAAACGATATTCAGAAGTTTCAAGGTTACAGTTCTTACAATAGTGCAGAAAATCGATAATATATATATATATATATATATATATATATATATATATATATATATATATATATATATAAGGCAAGATGTTTGTGTGTGTGTCTGTTTATCCGTCTGTATGTCTGTATTTTTTCAGCCCTTTTATTTTAGTTTTTGCTTCGAGTTTGGCTCTAAGTAGGTATAATTCTAGTTCTTAGTCACAGCCATGATACCACTTGTTCAGAGGACTTATTTAGCCTTCAAAATTCAGTTTACGACGAAAAAAACTTATTTGATATCGATACCAGGAAATCAAAATTTGACTGACAACCATTCATTTTTCTTTCAGTCTACGGTTACACCTTAACTGGAAACAATTATTGCTTTTTAGTCTTTCGTGCCAATGTCCAAAGAGTCTGAGTTCCAGGACCATGGATTAGTTTTAAAGCTTTCATTACACCCGAGCAACGCCGCGCTATACTGCTAGCATATATATATATATATATATATATATATATATATATATATATATATATATACTAGGTGCGATTCGTAAATTGTTGCAATTATTTTATTATTTCAAATATTTTTAGGCTGAGTCTGAGATCCAGGACCATGGATTAATTTTAAAGCTTTTATTACACCCGAGCAACGCCGGGCTATACTGCTAGTAAATCCATGGTGTTAAATTGTAATCATACTTCGTGACAAAATCACAGTTTTTCCAGTCGTATACTGGCAGAAAGGCATTTTTAGTCAAGCAAATAAAACAAAAAGACCGGTGCAGACATCACCATAATGCCTTCACGAAACTTCGAAGTCGGCATGACTGAAATAACACTGCCCAGATAAGTAACAAACTTCTTCACATTAATTATATATATATATATATATATATATATAAGAAATAACTTGTTTGAACATAATTTTTGGTCGATACTCGTATTTGAGTAGATATTCTGTTTATAAGCAAACATAATCATATATTCATTTCTATCGGCCTGATTATTTACGATAATTTTTTTTTGGTGACAAAAATGTATGACCTTCGGCAGGATTCGAACCTGCGAGCCCTATCCACATAGGAGAATCCACCAGTTAGTCTGGCGCGTCTTATACCTCTTAACCATGAATGACGATCAGTCTATACAAAGTCAAATTAAGCCTATAACACAATTTTCGAATTCATCGTAATAACCATATCTGCTCTGAAATGCATCGTAATGCCAACAAATGTAAACATATTACGGAAATTAAGAAGATTAACGAAACTGGTTATAAACAACCGATAATTCGAAATGATTTGTTTGAACATTATTTTTGATCGATACTCGTCTTTAAGTTTATATTCTATTTATAATCAAACAGTATTATATATTTATTTCTACCGGCCTGATTATTTACGATATATTTTTTTGTTACTAAAATGTATGTCATTCGGCAGGATTCGAACCTGCGACCACTATCCACATAGGAGAAGCCTTTTTTTTCAAATGGCTTTAAATCATGTGTGTGGATGTGAACTCTGGTTGGAAGGATTTGAAAGTAAGTTATTATGTATTTATTTATTTTTTAATTATAATTTTTTGCTTAATTCTCTGGTCATTTGAACGAATGTTTTTGCAAAGAAATTTCTTTGGACTTTAACTAAGTTAAAACTTAGTTAACTCACCACTTTTTTTAAAAATTGGAGTAGATAGTACCTACTATCGCCCGGTTTCACACTCGACCCCCTATTTTGAACAGGAGTAGAGGTGATCACCTTGTTTCCTGTTTAGGAAGGGGTTTACCTCCTCCTTCGGTCTTAGTGTTAGTTCAGTTGGAAACTCTTTGCAGTTATTGACTATGGTGGCAATGTCTCTCCATTCTGAGGGTACCGGGTTGGCAGTTTCCTGGTTGCTGCTTCCGACTGGTAGTTAGGAGCCCGAACTCTTGCGTAGCGTCTTTAGAGGCTGCTCTGATCAACAGTTGAATAATATCGGGGTTCCTGTAGTGCCATATCGCACATGGACGGGCGTCCCTTCACGAACCTCCGGTGGGCAACCCCGAGGCCACATTATGTTGCAGGCTGCGCCAGTCTCCATTCCTCACATGCTGCAAATAGTGACCGACTGATTCTACTCAAAACACCATGAAAAAAAAACAAAAACAAAACAAAAACAAACAAAATACGAAACTCAAACCAGCTACTCGGAAAACGCCCAAACCTCTCAGTGCCACGTTCACTAACATTCGCGGTATCCGCACTAACCATTCTAGCGTAGAATCATTCCTCCAAACTAACTCACCTGATATCTTAGCCATGTGTGAAACTAACCTTGACCCGTCTATCCCCTCCTCTGAGTTCTATGTTCCTGGTTACCTTTCCCTCTTCAGGAAGGACTCTAACGTCCATATGCATGGGCTTGGTGTATATGTCAGCGAACACCTCCCCCTAGCTAGAGTAACGCCTCTTGAATCCCTGGACCAGTCTTTCATGTGTTTCCATCTCTTACTTCTAAGCTCCGTTAGCTATCTCTTCTTCCTCTACCGCTCCCCCTCCTCCTTTGACTGTTCAGTACTTGACAGCATCTCTGACAAGATCGACAAGGCCATTTCTTCTCACCCATCTGCCCATATTTTCGTGTTTGGTGACTTTAACGCCCATCTCGGAAATTCTGACCACGCCGTAGTTTCTGTCAACATCTCGTTCCACTCAACCCCTACCCAAGAAACCCAAACCCAGCAGAATATCCTACTGCTATCAAAGAGCAGACTGGGATTCGTTCCGTGACTTCCTCTGCGACGTCCCTTGGAGCAATGTTTTTAGTCTCCCCGTCGAAGACTGTGCATCAGAGGTCTCCTCCTGGGTTAAGGCAGGGATCGATGCTTTCATCCCTGCCAGGAAATTTCAGCTTAAATCCCATTCGTCTCCCTGGTTCTTGCCCGCTTGCGAGGCCGCCATTGCCCACCAGAATCACTTCTCCAGATTTATGTAGACACGCGTCGGGCCAAAACAGGCGCCTTTTCGCCTCAGCTCGTAATAAATGTAAAAAGATACTTAACGAAGCTAGGATGCAGTTTGCTGCCAGAATGAAGCAGCGCATAGCATCCTCTAAGTTCGGAGCCAAAGACTTCTGGCGCCTCTGTAAAAGCGTGCTCAACAAGAGAAAGTCCTCAATACCCCCACTAATCAATGAATTTGAGGTCCTCACCTCCTCAGCAGACAAGGCTGAATGCTTTGCTCGTAGATTCTCGACTAATTCGTGTCTGGATTCGTCTGGAGTACAGACACCCGATTTTCCATCTAGAACTGAGGCCCTATTGAATGAGGTCCACATCACGCCCTCGCTGATTTCTAGCATAATATCAAAACTTGACTCTCACAAAGCGAGTGGTGGGGACGGAATCCCAATCATAGCCTTGAAGAAATGTGCCCCTGAACTCTCCTCTGTCCTTTCTAAGCTCCACAACCTCTGCCTATCTTCCTCCTGCTTTCCTGCCTGCTGGAAGTCTTCTTCTATGGTTCCAATATTCAAGAACACTGGTGAATCCTCGGACCCCGCGAATTACCGCCCTATCAGCCTTCTTCCGATCTTCAGCAAAGTGTTTGAAGCCATTATCAATGCCGAGGTCGTTCAGCATCTCACGGCCCACGGGCTCCTCTCGGACAAACAGTATGGCTTCCGCTTCACCAGGTCTACTGCTGATATGCTAACTACCATCACCGAGTATATATACCAGGCCCTCGACAAGAATGGTGAAGCCCGAACCGTCGCCCTGGATATCTCTAAAGCATTCGACAGAGTATGGCATGCCGGCCTTCTACGGAAACTGCGAAGCTACGGCGTTACTGGACTTTTGTTGGAATTAATTCAGTCATTCCTCTCCAACCGCATACTGAAGGTGGTTTTAAACGGATATGCCTCCCAGGACTACCCTACAAACGCGGGTGTCTATCCTAGGTCCTACGCTCTTTCTAATCTACATCAACGATCTCCCCGATGCCATAAGATCACAAGTAGGCATGTACGCCGATGATGCCACAGTATACGTTCGCCTCGATCAAAAATCTGGTGTTGATGATAAGGCAAACCTCGCGGCTGAGCTTGAAAAGGACCCCCAATCCGTGGTGGATTGGGGTAGGAATTGGCTCGTAAAATTCAATTCTTTCAAAACGAAGCTGCTGTCAATTAACCACCACAGACGACCGCACCTCCCTCCCATTAGCATGGAACAGGCATACCTCCCAGAGAGTAAAACACTACGCCTGCTTGGCCTGACACTCTCAGCGGACATCAAGTGGAATGACTATGCCGAATCCATTGCTAAATCCGCTGCTATGAAAGTTGGCTCTCTGTGCAGGGCCCGGAAATTCTTTCCGCCTGAATCTATTCTGCACTTATACAAATCTACCATCCGCCCGTGTTTTGAATACTGTTGGCACATCTGGTCGGGTGCCCCTGCTATTCTCCTCGGGCTTCTTGACAAAATACAGCGAAGAATCTGTAACGTGATTGATACCGACTTAGCTGACCGCCTGCAGTCACTCTCCCACCGGTGTGACGTGGCTTCCCTGTGCCTCTTCTATAAATACTTTCATGGTTTCTGCTCACTGGTGCCCCCTAGGTGTGAATTTGCACGAGATACTAGGTTGGCAACTAGATCCCACCCTTTTACAGTGAAACCGATGAAATGTAACCGCAATTTCTACTCCAACAGCTTCTTTTCTCGCACTTCCCGCCTGTGGAATTCCCTTCCGCATGCTTGCTTCCCCGACGGCTATAACCTCCAGGAGTTTAAATGTAAGGTCAATAGACACCTCCTAACACACTAATCCTCCCATTCTCTCCAACTCTCCCTCTATGTACATCCCAACTCGTCTATCGCCCTGTGTAACCCCCTGCGCTATAGTGGCAGTGAAATGCCTTTCTTGGGGTGAGATGATTAAAAAAAAAAAGAAAGTAGACTGATCATCATTCGTGGTCGAGACGTCTCAGACGTACCAGAATACTTGGTGGCTTCCACTATGTGGATGTGTGTGTACGCGTTTAAGTGTGTGAGTTGTAGGTGTACATATATAGGCTTTTTACATTACTAAAGTTATACTGTATTATAACTGTACCGTTGACCGAAAAATTTACCGACATTATTAAGTTATATTGTATTATTATTGTTGCATTGTTAACGGAATAATTAGTATAATTTTGATTATATAGTTGGGGGGGGGGTGGTAATTGTGATTAAAACGGATTGATTAAAGTTTTTTTTAAAATTCCATTTTCTTATCCTTTCACTAGTAATATGTTAATTTATTTTTAAACTAAATAATTAAGGTTAAACAACTAAATTTAAATAGAATAATTAGGCTTGCTTTTAAATTAATTTTAAAAAAATGTAACTTTATATTGTATCATATTTGATTTGTTGACTGTATAATTAGTATAATTTTGATTATATAGTCGTGTGATGGTATTTATGATTACAACCGATTGATTAACTATTATCTCTTAAATATTTTTCATTTTTAGACCCCAATTTCTTATTCTTTCACCGTTAATATTTATTTTTTATTTTTTATTTTCATTTTCTCCTATCATCTGTTCTTTCTAATTCAAATTTATTGCTCTCTTTCTTCTTCTTCCCTTTTCATTTTCTCTTTAAGATACTTACCCTTTCTTTTTAACGCTCTCTCTCTCTCTCTCTCTCCTAACCCCCTTCCTTTACGTTTTAAATCTACGAGTCAGCAGTCTAACTGACTTGATGAATTTATCTTTAGATTTAAGTTGACATCCGCTCTTACGCGTGCTCTTGGATTATATGTTGCTTATATATATGCTTATGGATGAATATGTGTGTGTATTCGCGGAACTGATGTAATGATGTATTTTTTCTTAAATTTTCCCTTTTAAGGGGGCGATCTCTATTTTTATTCCGTTTTTTTTAGGCTTTTGTGGATTTCATTCGTGTAAAATCTTTTGTACAATAAAGACGGAAGCTGATGATGGTTCGCCTGAAATAGGCCTAAACTACCGATTTATCATGAAATAACGTGTCTGCCTTAATTTTTCTTATATTTGATTTATATGTATTTATATACATATATATTTAGAGCTCTCTTAGAGAGTCATCCTACCAGTGTATGTACAGGATACTCTTTGGATTCTTCTATATCTACACCGCATGCTGATATATATATATATATATATATATATATATATATATATATATATATATATATATTCACGTATATTATGGCAGTAATCTTTTTTTCAAGAAAATGACCACCATATATATATGGTGGTTTTTCTCTTCACGGACTACAAGATTAAGTTGGTTGACGATTAATTGCCGCGAGTGGACAGCAGGCCGGCTTTAGTGAGTTCGACAAACGCTACAGTGAATGTTGGGCTGCAAATTTATTTTAAACATTACAGACAAGGAAAATTTGATACGTTTTTGATTTAGTTTTTCGAACATACTCACATTACCGAAAAATACGAAAATATTGGAAAAATTAAATAAAAAAATTAAATTTTCTTTTTCATAGTCAACGTGTTATATATATATATATATATATATATATATATATATATATATAACCAAAGACGCCTTTAAGACTAGGTGATTCAATGACATTCTGTATTCAAAATAAAAAAAAACTTTAAAAAATGTGCATAATTAGCTAGCGGAAGTTGAAATCAAAATATCGAAAAGACCCAGACTTAACGTGGAGTATAGTGAAAACAGCCAAACCTTACAACGGTGGCAAAATATGTAGACTGTGTCAGGAAAAAAGTTAGCGATTATGCTATTCCCAAACAAATATTAGCAGTTGAATAAAAGAACATAAATTATGACAAATTTAACCATACTAAAAATACCTAATAGGTTATACAACCATGGATGAAAACGTTATAATTTCTTGTAATTTTAAAAATTGCGCGGTCAAAACTTTCCCGTCAGGTGAACGTTAAAAACCAACAACAACAACGAAAAAAACAAAAAACACCGTGACGTGAGCGTTCTTTAAAAAACGGTAAACGGTAAAATCAGTTATTAAAAATCGCCTGAAAAAACCACTCATGATAGAAACTTAGGTCGAGTAATAACTTGTTTATAAATGAAAAAAAGTTATATATATATATATATATATATATATATATATATATATATATATATTATAAAGAAGTGAAAGGACAGATAGATTAAAGCTCACTGTTCATGCATTGACATTTATAAAGAGTTCTCCATACGAAGTAGACTTTAACATTTTATATTTTATTTCAATGGTTACAAAAACATTTTATCAATACACAAATATTTTTATGTTTCAGAACAATGCTGTTCTTCTTCAGGTGATATTTTAAAATAAATGGCGAAAATGGTTTATCTAAAAAATATAAGATGAACTCATGGTTATTTAGACAATTAAGGAGTTAGTTGGAGGAAGTTAAACCATACGCTTGTAGGTGTGTCATATTGCTCAATCAAAACTGGGAATTAGGTTGAAGTATAGAGTTTCAAATTTGGATCGCGAAAGAGTACTATATGTAATATATATATATATATATATATATATATATATATATATATATATAGTCATCCGTAGACAGATCTGTTTCGCTGTATCACAGCTCATCAGTACGTTTAGACACCGATTGCTTTTTAACCCAGTATTGAAACACGACCGAATTGGCGTCAGCCGGCGATTCTACCACTTGGCTATGGGCGTTCGGTAGAAGAAGGCAGACCTTTTTAACGCGTAAACATGTTACGGAAATAACCGAAATTTGATTATAAACAACCGACAATTTGAAATGATTTGTTTGAACATTATTTTTCATCGATACTCATATTTAAGTAGATATTCTGTTTTTTAATTAAACAGTATTATATATTTATATCTACCAGCCTGATTATTTACAATACATTTTTATTACGAAAATGTTTGTCATTCGGCAGGATTCGAACCTGCGACCCCTATCCACATAGAGCAAGCTACCATATGATAGAATTTAGACTGAGTGAGTGTATTGCCGAAATGTCGTGAATATGAATATTGCAATTAAAATGAGAACAACAGTCTGAACAATGTGCATAATGTAAAATATTAATGTCGTGAATATGAATATTGCAATTAAAATGAGATCAACAGTCTGAACAATGTGAATAATTTAAAATATTAATGTCGTGAATATGAATATGGCAATTAAAATGAGAACAACAGTCTGAACAATGTGCATAATGTAAAATATTAATATCGTGAATATGAATATGGCAATTAAAATGAGATCAACAGTCTGAACAATGTGAATAATTTAAAATATTAATGTCGTGAATATGAATATGGCAATTAAAATGAGATCAACACTCTGAAAATGTGAATAATTTAAAATATAATATAATGAAATCTGAATAAAATAATTAACATGAAACAACCTACTAATTAATGTGAATAATTTAAAATATTAATGTCGTGAATATGAATAAAGACAATTAAATGAGAACAACACTGTGAACAATGTTAGATAATTTAAATATTAATGTCGTGAATATGAATATGGCAATTAAAATGAAATTAACACTCTGAACAATGTAGGAATGTTTAAAAATATTAATATCGTGAATATGAATATGGCAATTAACATGAGAACAACAGTCTGAACAATGCTTAGATAATTTAAAATATTAATGTCGTGAATATGAATACAATTAAAATGAGAACAACACTCTGAACAATGTGAATAATTTAAAATATTAATGTCGGGAATATGAATATGGCAATTAAAAATGAGATCAACAGTCTGAACAATGTGAATAATTTAAAATATTAATGTCGTGAATATGAATATGGCAATTAAAAAATGAGAACAACACTCAGAAAATGCTGAATAATTTAAAACAATGTCGTGAATATGAATATGGCAATTAAAAATGAGATCAACCAGTCTGAACAATGTGAATAATTTAAAATATTAATGTCGTGTATATAGCCAATTAAAATGAAATCAACAGTCTGAACAATGTGAATAATGTAAAATATTAATATTGGGAATATGAATATGGCAATTAAAATGAGATCAACAGTCTGAACAATGTGAATAATTTAAAATATTAATGTCGTGTATATGAATATGGCAATTAAATGAGATCAACAGTCGAAACAATGTGAATAATGTAAAATATTAATGTCGTGAATGAATATAATAATTAAAATGAGATCAACAGTCTGAACAATGCTTGGAATAATTTAAAATATTAATGTCGTGTATATGAATATGGCAATTAAGAAATGAGATCAACAGTCTGAACAATGTGAATAATTTAAAATATTAATGTCGTGTATATGAATATGGCAATTAAAATGAGATCAACAGTCTGAACAATGTGAATAATGTAAAATATAATGTCGGGAATATGAATATAGCAATTAAAATGAGATCAACAGTCTGAACAATGTGAATAATTTAAAATATTAATGTCGTGTATATAGACTGCAATTAAAAATGAGATCAACAGTCTGAACAATGTGAATAATGTAAAATATTAATGTCTCGTGAATATGAATATGGCAATTAAAAATGAGATCAACAGTCTGAACAATGTGAATAATTTAAAATATTAATGTCGTGTATATGAATATGGCAATTAAAATGAGATCAACAGTCTGAACAATGTGAATATTTAAAATATTAATGTCGTGAATATGAATATGGCAATTAAAATGAGAACAACCTCTGAAAATGTGAATAATTTAAAATATTAATGTCGTGAATATGAATATGGCAATTAAAAAATGAGATCAACAGTCTGAACAATGTGAATAATTTAAAATATTAATGTCGTGTATATGAATATGGCAATTAAAATGAGATCAACAGTCTGAACAATGTGAATAATTTAAAATATTAATATCGTGAATATGAATACCATGGCAATTAAAATGAGAACAACACTCTGAACAATGTGAATAATGTAAAATATTAATATCGTGAATATGAATATGGCAATTAAAATGAGATCAACAGTCTGAACAATGTGAATAATTTAAAATATTAATGTCGGGAATATGAATATGGCAATTAACATGAGAACAACACTCTGAACAATGTGAATAATGTAAAAATATTAATGCTGATAATACTTTGTGTATCTTATGTAGTCTTTTCGACCATCAGCTGTAACTTGAACATTCGCTTATTTATTGCTTTTACTTAAAAATCGAGAGTTGCATCTATGAGACAACCACTTTGATTTAATTCAGGTTAGAATAGAAATGTCGTCCTAGACTTCTATGTATTTTTTATTCAGAATAACAAAGATTCAAAGAAAAGATAAGAGACTTTTGTATTTTTATATTTTATCGGAAGTTGCATCAGTTCTGACATTCTCAGCCAGGATCTGCCATGCCTCTTACACGGTGTCAAATCATTCTCATTTCCTCATATTTGTTAGCTAAGAAAAAAGTGAAAGCATCTTTTAGAACTCTAGTTTTATTGGAAGAGGATCCTGAAAGCTTCACTTAGCAATACAATTTTTATATCTACGGTTAACCGATACTGATCCGACATATTCTAATAATATGAGTATCTTCATCATCTTTTTACGTGTTTACGACAATCTCCATTAGTATGCATCTAATTTGAGTTAGGCTTTGTACTGGGTGAACAAAGTAAAAAAAAATACTACAAAATAAACACGCAAATATTGTTTCTATTTCTAAATCGTTCGTTCGAATATTTCTTACATGATGCTTTGTATATACGTGACCCATTCTATTGTCCATGAACAGAATTCATATTCTTTTTTCAATACGTTTGCTGCGGTTTAAAATCACTTGCATGAAAATAAGTATTGAAATCAGAAAAACATGACTGAAATTAGCAAAAAAACTGAAGTCAGCAAAACAAAATCGAAATGAGCAAAACAATAATGAAATCAGCCAAAACAAAATTGACATTAGCCAAACAAAGTTGAAATCAGCATCCATAACATTTTAAAATTAAAAAACATGATTTCCTCCAACGTTTTTTTTTTCACAGTATAATTGCAGACTAAAATAGCTGGATATATGTCGGCGGATTTATTTACGATAAATATGCTGCTAAATAACACACATTTTCGTAACAAAAACTTATCGTAAATAATCAGGTCGATAGAAATAGATATATATACTGTTTGATTAGAAAAAGAATATCGACTTAAATATGAGTATCGATCAAAAATAATGTTCAAACAAATCATTTCAAATATATATATATATATATATATATATATATATATATATATATATATATATATATATCATCCTACGTCTCGGAGTTTAATGCGTTATGCAATCATCAGGTACATATTTTAAACTGACAGTTTAATAGATTTGACATATGCACCTGATGATTGCATAACGCATGAAACTCTGAGTCGTGCCATAGACGTAGGACAATATGTATATTTGTTTATATATATATATATATACACACACACACACACACACACACACACACACACACACACACACACACACACACACATATATATATATATATATATATTTATCCAAACAATCCACACTTAATAAAATCACGTTTTAAATCTGGCCATAACGCATTACATTGCATTTAAATGTTCTGTTATCATTTCGAGCTCTCACGCGTTTGCTATTTTTGGTAACTGTTATCGTTGCTTAGCAAAGTTTTATGTCAACACAAGATAAAATCGTCGCTGATGGTGGATGTTTCTTTATGTTAACGTCCCTTTAACCTCTCTGAAGATGGCTCATGTGAGCCGAAAGTTTAGAACCAACTTAATAAAAATTATTCAAATGTTGGAGAATTTTTGTCTTTATTTTCACCTGAAATTAAAGCCAAGATAAGACGTTTAGAACGGCTCATGATTAAACATAATAGACATTCATTGTCTCTGATATTTAACGCTATATGTTTAGAAAATTTATATATATATATATGAATATTTTAAATTCTTGTACTGACCAGGTTTAGAATAAATTCGCGTGTGAATAAGATGAATAAGACGGGTAAATAAAAGCAAATTCATAGAAGACTTTAATGAACCAACGCCTTCGATATGGTTTCATGGTAACAAGTAAGACATGAGTCTTAGAACTTCAGAACACCTGCAGTATAAGTTGTGCGAACTTCAAAAACATTAGAACCTTTACATTTATAAAGTTTGTAAATACACTTAAAGTTACTATTACCCGGAAATATGATATATTTTGTAAGCATATAAATATGTTAAACGGTTAAATATATTACAATTACCTTTTTTTGCAAGTATTCACAAGGTGCGATAGGTAAATTGTCGCTATTTTATACTTTTAATTTTTCGCATGCGAATTGTTTTTGATGTTGTCGACTGCACACTATAGTAGGGTCAGTTGGGCACTGTCTGTGAGATAAAGCACCATGACGCAGTTCTGCTAAGAATTTGTAAACGGCGTACTGTATTGCACGGCATTCGTTTCGGAAGACCCAAATGCGAACATCTTAGTGTTTTGGTGTCAATCTGAAGACAGTGTAGTCGATTCGGAAAACGAATAGCAACCTTATACCTCAATTCATCTTCCTGTCGGGCTTCAAACTCAATACATCAAGTGCCTCAGACTCAATTACATCAAGTGCCCTGAGTGGGTAGTGCTGCTCTGGGACAAGAGGGTGACTGCTGGAAGACCCTCTCTGGCAATAGGACTCTGCACCATACCACACAAGCAGGAAACCCCAGTCATGGCTATCAACCAATTCTTGCAACTATATTACCCCTTATATCTGGCCTCCTAACTTCTAAGCCTGCAACTCTCTTGATCATTATGTGAGGGGTACAGTTGGGTGAGATACCAACAAAACTTCTTGTAACACCAAAGATAAACTGAACGTAAGGATTATGGCAGCATTCACCAACCTAAGTAGAATGACATTCCAGAAGAGTTGTAGAAGATTCCGAAGTCGTCTGAAGGATGATTTTGTAATTGAGCTATTTGGGGATGCATTTGGTAAATATATATATATGTACGCATCACTCATTCAGTAAAATGAATTAGAGCACTCTAATTTCGTTAATTTCCGTAACATGTTTACGCGTTAAAAAGGTCTGCCTTCTTCTACCGAACGCCCATAGCCCAGTGGTAGAATCGCCGACTGACGCCAATTCGGTCGTGTTTCAATCCTGGGTTAAAAAGCAATCGGTGTCTAACCGTACTGATGAGCTGTGATACAGCGAAACAGATCTGTCTACGGATGACTATATATATATATACATATATATATATATATATAAAAAGAGATGTCATTATCATTTTTGCGTGATCTAGACAACATGTTCATCCATCGCATCCTGTATTCATTATTGTTAGCAATCTTTTTCGTAAAATTACGCAAATTTTAATGTGAACAATTTTGAATTTAGTTTTGATAAGGGAAAGTTTCCTTTTTATATCAAAAGGATTTTGCAGCCATCGAAATATTCAATACAACTTGCCGTTTACGAATTTCTAGCAAAGTAAATTGCAAGGGGCTCTGATGAATATGGTAGGTGAGAGTAAAACAGACCAACCGATTTCCAACATTTTTCAGACTTTGCTTTTTTATCATTTTACCCTAAGCAAGGCAATAAAGCCACTAAAAGGAATGTTTACACTGTAACACAAGCAAGCTTAAACTTCGATTACATAACCAAAATAGTATTAACCATGAGAACAGATAAGCAGAAGGCAGTGTGCCAAATCTAAGTGGGTTCTTTTTATGAAAATTGCGAATAATGTTTGAATTGCTGGAGGTACAAAGGACAAATCTGTTTGAACTTCGAGGTAATCTTTATTATTTTTTACTTACCCTCATATTTCAGAATAATCCTTACGTATGTTTGTGGTTTGCATAAACAATACATTTAAAATTTGATCCATGTGTTCAGACTTTGGCTGAATCGGATTAGTAAAATCGAATGAATTTTCCACAGACTCAATGTTAAGGAAAATGAGGTATTTGCCACAGACTTAATGTTAAGAAAAGTGAGGTATTTGCCACAGACTTAATGTTAAGAAAAGTGAGATATTTGCCACAGACTTAATGTTAAGGAAAATGAGGTATTTGTCACAGACATAATGTTAAGAAAAGGGAGGTATTTGCCACAGACATAATGTTAAGGAAAGTGAGGTATTTGCTCCTGACTTAACGTCTGGAAAGTGCTATAGAAGATAACAGAAAATGTGGCACAGAAATCAGAAGGCGCGTTAGTATAGCGAAAAATGCCTTCTAAAAGCTAAGTAAAAGCATAATGAAATAGCAAAGTTCCGTTAATGAAAAAAAAAACATCCAGACGTTATGTAATATTAATTCTTTCCAAAAATAGTAAGTTGTGGAGAGTCATGATCACCGACTTCCTGAAGGCACTCGTCGCAAAGAAGAAGAAAAAAAAAGGAAGAAGAGGAAGAAAACCAGGACAAATCGTAAATCGAACATAATATAAGACGGGATTTATCTTTTATATTTAAAATAAACGGAGACTAATGATATTGGGGAAAATATGTATTAAAATAAACTGGCTAAAACTATAAAAACAGTTGATTCATCTTGATCACGCAACACATCACCCAATAAATCCCGGGACTAACTAATAAAACAACAACCTTTGGGCAAAATTCGACATTATTTATCGACATAGTCTCCTTTTAAGGTGATACACTGATTCCAATACTTCTCTAACAATGTCATTTTTGTAGAACGATTTGTCTTCGATCTCAAAATACACCTCAGTTTCCCATATCACTTCTTTATTGGTGCCAAATCTCTTTCCCTAGAGCATTCTTTTGAGGTCTGCAAACAGCCAGTACTCACTGGGGGGCTGATCTGGAAAATAGGGTGGATATGGAAGCAATTCGAAGTGCAATTCATGTCGTTTTTTCATCGTTGTGATCGACTTGTGACACGTTGCGTTGTCTTGGCGAAAGATCATTTTTCTTCTTCATTTGTAGCCGTTTTTGGCGATTTCTTCTTTAAAACGCTTCAGTAAAGCTATATAATTATCGCTATTAATGGTCCTCCCTTTCCCAAGGTAATTGATAAACAAAATACCTTGCACATCCAAAAATACGGAGTCCAAAACCTTGCCTGCTGATATTTGCGTTTTTTGTTCGTTTTGGACGGCTTTCACCCGATGTTGTCCACTTAGCTGACTGTCGATTTTTCTCCAGAGTGAAATGGTAGATCCACGTTTCATCCATTGTCACCTATTTACAAAAAACACATTTTTGTTGCGTTGAAACAGTTGCAAACAACGCTCTAAATTGCCGACATGTTGTGGCTTTTGATCGACTGTGAGCAAACGCGACACCCAGTTTGAACACAGCTTTCTCATTGACAAATGTTCATGCAAAATAGTGAATAAACTGCCTTCCGATATGGTCATCTTCTCTGCTATCTCACGCAACTTCAATTTACCATCGGCCAAAATGAGTTTGTGGATTTTTTTTGTGTTTTCCGGGACAACTGTCAATTTTGGGCGTCCTGAGCGTTCAGCATCATCTGTGTCTGTACGACCGCGTTAAAAGTTAGCATACTACCTCTTAACCGTTGTTTCCGATAGAGCAGAGTACAAATAACACTTATCAAGCCATGGCTTTGCTTGAACAGTATTTTTCCTATCAGAAATCAATGCTTTATCAACACACGAAATTCAGATTTTTCTATTGTTTTGAAATTTTGCAACAGTAGCTTCACTTAAATAATTGTAATTTGTAAACTAATAATCTGATTGACCCCAAATTTTGTCACGTGACATTTGAAAATTAACATTTTCTAAAAAAAAATCATACGTTTTTTTTATTATTAGTGGCGTTATTTTTATGTTAGGCCCGGGACTATTTGTGTGATGCGTTACGCCATAAGGAAAATACGCGTGGTCTGCACAACACAATTTACAACATACAAGTATCCTTGTTAAACGAGTATGGCTCCTTAACTCAGTGACTAGTAATGTTGGTTATAAACACGGAAAACAAAGTTGTTTGGTACAATGCCAAGACTGTTTTGTAATTTTTGTTCAGCTTGCTCGTAGTTTTTTATGTGACTTGGAGCAGTTTCGATAAGTTTTCTGTCACATGCCGCATATTAACTTAATCCTATCATTGTAGCAATCGTATATTGTCAAGCTCCTCCCAATATGGCTCTTCTTGTGGGTAAGGACACCAGCCCTGGAAATTCATACTCTACCATGTTCATCAAATGCAAATTAAGAGATTTCTGAGTCAATAATTTCCACATTCCTAGCTGCACACTTGATATTTGCCCAACTCTTTCTACATTCATAGACAATCTTAGTCCTTTCGTCTAAACTTATTTATAAATGGAACTTTGTCTGTGTGTGTGTGTGTCTGTGTGTGTGTGTCCGTTACCTACAGACTCCGAAACGGCTGAACCGATTTCCTTGAAAACTTACACAGCTGTACTATAAGCGTCTGCGAGTGTTCTTAGCTAGGTTGTGTGTCGAGGTACCTCTGATAAATATCGAAAATCGATTATCGAAAAAATCGGGTTGTAGAAGGAGTGGTCCGATTTTAATCAAATTTGATACACTCATGGACAAAGACATAAGAAACGATATTCAGAAGTTTCAAGGTTGCAGTTCTTACAGTAGTGCAGAAAATCGATAATATATATACATATATAAATCGATACCAGGAAATCAAAATTTGACTTACATCCATTCATTTTTCTTTCAGTATACGGTTTCGCTTTAACTGGAAACAACTATTGCTTTTTAGTCTTTCGTGCCAACGTCCAAAGAGTCTGAGTTCCAGTACCATGGATTAGTTTTAAAGCTTTCATTACACCCGAGCATCGCCGGGTTATACTGCTTGTAAATTCATATATCCATCCCAATGCCATCAAATAATGATCACGTGATGTCTACAGGACCAATAGAAACAAAACAATGGAAATCCGCATTATTCTATATTTCTGATAATGCTAAATGAATTGCGAAATAAATTTATAAATGTTTTATTTGTTCATTAAATGATCACACAAATGCACACATACATACACATACATTGATCTTGTACATAAATATTTTTTAAATAGGATTTCTCGAATATTCAAGCCGTTGGACGAAAATCAATAAATGTACTGTTTAATATATAAACGAAACGTCTATTCTATCACGCATATCTACTAAATATGACTTGTAAAGTGACAAAGAATATGTCGCATTGATAAAAATTCATTATTATAGTGGAAGTCTTTCGCTTAAAGACAAGAATTCGTGTTCAGATCCGGCCAGAGAGAGTAAATTGTTCTGTAGTTCGATTTCTCAAACATTCAGGCCGGTAGACCAAAATAAATAAATATTAATAAATTAACTGGACGTTTACTCAAACACTAAACATGGCATTTTACGTTATAAACACACACACACACACACACACACACACACACACACACACACACACACACACACACGCACACACACACATACACACATACATACATATATATATATATATATATATATATATACATATATATATATACACATTGATTGTTTATTTACTTAGTTTTTTATCATAATAAAATTAGACCAGTGCACCTTTGTATTAAAAAGTGTTAAATACAATTATATTGTAGAAGTTTTGAATATTTTCCATTTGTAAACGAGTTATTACGCGACCTAGATGATAATGGACAAAAATAAATATCCACTTCAAAGATTTTGCAATACAAATAAAGTCATTTACAAGGCAAAAGTACATGACTTAAATGGCCAAAATAAAATATATTTGGAATCAATCAAAGATAGCTTTAAAACTAGGTGGTTCAATAACAAGTCTACATTCAAAATAGAAAACTTAAAAAACTGTACAGAATTGGCTAGCCACGTGTGGAAATTAAGATCAAAATATGGAAAAGACCCAGACATAATGTGGAGTATAGTAAAAACAGCCAAGTCTTACAACGGTGGCAAAATATGTAGACTATGCCAGTAAGAATAATTACAGATTATGCAATTCTCAAACAAAAACGAACTATTGAATGAAAGAGCATAGATTATGACTAAGTGTAACCATACTAAAAAATACGCATTAGGTTCATACAACCATGGATGAAACCGTTATAATTTCTAGTAATTTTAAAAATTGCGCGCTCAAAAATTCCCTGCCAATTGAAAAAAACGGTAAGCGTTAAAATCAGTTATTGAAAATCGCCTGAAGACACAACTCACGGTAGAAACGTAGGTCGCGTAATAACTCGTTTACAAATGAAACTTTATCAGTAAAAATCACTGAAAAGATAAAAAAACTTGGCGCTATACATTTACTTCTGAATATTCTGATTTAAATTAAACTTTTTGATTTCTTATGGTCTGACGAGTCAGTTTTTAGTTTGCTCAGCTACCATAAATTCTGGATTTATACCCTTTTAATTATGTGTTGAGTTTTCTTTATATATATATATATATATATATATATATATATATATATATATATATATTGTTAAACGTCGTATTTTGGCTTTAATTTCAGTTGAAAATAAAGACAAAATATGTTAGCCGAAAGCTTAGAACCAACTTAATAAAAAATTATCCAAATTTTGGTGAATTTTTGTATTTATTTTCAACTGAAATTAAACGGCTCATGATTAAACATAATAGACATTCATTTTCTCTTATATGTATATATATATATATATATATATATATATACATATATATATGTGTATATATATATATATTCTAAACATACGCTGTTAAATATAAGAGACAATGAATGTCTATTATGTTAAATCATGAGCCGTTCTAAACGTCGTATTTTTGCTTTAATTTCAGTTGAAAATAAAGGCAAAAATTCTCCAACATTTGGATAATTATTTATTGGTTTTCTTCTAAGCTTTCGGCTCACATGAGCCATCTTCAGAGAGGTTGTTTAAACTGAAATATTATAAAATCCACAATCACCGACGATTTTATTTTGTGTTGACATAAAACTCCGCTTGGCAAAAATACGACGTTTAGAACGGCTCATGATTAAACATAATAGACTTTCATTGTCTCTTATATTTAACAGCGTATGTTTAGAAAATTACTTGCTGCCTCGATATACTATATATATATATATATATATATATATCATAGACCAGTAAAACTTTCGATAGATAAGAGGAAGAAAACAGTTTTTCATATCATATCAACTGAGTAACACACCATCATATCACAGGAGCTACATTTCAGTAGACTCAGAAGAGATCATGTGTTCGTTAATCAGATCTTTATCCAATAAAATTGAATTTTGGCTTTGGGTCAGTGAAAAAGATAAAAGAAAGATAATTTTAATGAGTGATTCTATCGATCTGCAAATTCAGGTTATACCTGGGAGAAAAGTAGTGAATGAAAAACAAACGTACGATAAAGTGTCCGCTCCCCACCGCATTCACCAGCGGCATATTTTTGGGGTTATCATCGAATGTTATGGTTTTGTTTTGAGATGTGCGTTTCACTCTGTCTAATCTGTCAACTCAACAAGTTTTATTGACTTTATATTTCAGCAAAGGTCTTTTTCTTCTCCGTTAGATCATCTTTTATTAAAATCCATTTCCCAAGGGCTAAATGAATTTAACGCCACAGAATTTTATAACATGAATATTTTTTCATTCAAGTTTATCTTGATCACTCGTTCGATCATTTCATTGGATGCATTTTATTATCAACACCGGTTGGTTGGTTTTTGCTTCTTCACAAGTCTCCTCTACCCCTTCTCTCACCGACATAACCCGTTTGAGCTCGTTTAATGTTTCAACCTGAGTGTTCATGAACAGGATAGTGGGGAAAGTTGTTGCCGGTCTGCCTGGCAGTTGTTGGCTATTCTTTGGGGACTCAAACATCACAGTCGAGACTAGTTCATTG
This sequence comes from Ascarosepion bandense, assembly GCA_037127315.1. NCBI lineage: Eukaryota > Metazoa > Mollusca > Cephalopoda > Sepiida > Sepiidae > Ascarosepion > Ascarosepion bandense. The sequence goes on from JBBBDQ010001650.1 coordinate 828,896, forward strand.
CTTCAAAACAGATGACCGAGAGCACGAATTCTTCTTGCCCTAGTGAGACCATAGATTTTTATATAACTAAGAATACTACAATCATTCAACCTAAATTCTGACTTAAACTTCCTATCCCCTAAATAAAAAGCTAATATGATAAAACGAACCTAAAATCCAAACTCCTGACAAAAATTATAATCTACCCATTTAAAAAATCTAAGGTCCCACTCTAGTTTACCCAGAAAAAATTAAAAAGTGACCTGTCTCGATCTAAGCCATCCTGCCCACCCTCCTAACCCAAATGTGTATCTCTATGGTTCCAAAATCTACTGCTAAGAAGGTTGGGTCACTATGTCGATCCAGGATGTTTTTTCCACCTGAATCCATCCTGCATATATACAAGTCAACCATCCGTCCGTGCATGGAGTACTGCTGCCATTTATGGTCAGGTGCCCCTGCCGTTCTCCTCAGTGTTCTTGACAGGCTCCAAAGGAGAGTCTGTAATGTGATAGGTACTGATCTGGCGGCTCGACTGCAGCCACTTCCCCGTCGTCGAAATGTGGCCTCCCTTTGTCTGTTCTATAAATACTTTCATGGCTTCTGCTCAGACGAACTGAAGTCACTGATACATTCTCAACAGGTGTTTACTCCAGCAACCAGACTGGCAACTGGGTCCCACCCATTCACAGTCAGGTTAGCCAAATGCAGACGACAATTCTACTCCTGCAGCTTCTTCTCTCGCACTTCCCGCCTGTGGAACTCTCTCCCATATTCTTGCTTTCCTGATGGCTACAACCTCCAGAAATTTAAATGCAAAGTCAATACCCATCTACTAACCACTGGCCTCTAGCTCTCTCCCCTCCCCTGTATGACCTTCCCTTTCTCTCCACCTATGTATCTGTCATCGCACCTGCTTTCTCAGCTTTCTATTGTTCCTTTCTAACTAGGTTGTACTCCTCACTCTTTTCTAATTAATCTTTTTACATTTATGTAGCCCCCTGCACATCAGTGGCGTTTCCGCCTTGCTCGGGGTGAAATGATTAAAAACAAAAAAACAAAACAAAACAAAAAAAACAAACAGCTGATTGACTAGTTTAGACACACTAAATTCTATTCCCTACAAACACAACTCTAATTCCCAAAACAACCATTTATACATCCTTCATCATTTATATTCTGTTCAACATATTACCCGAAAAGGAGTGGTTCTGTTCGAAACATAAAAAAGTTTTGTATAGTGATACCATACTTTTATAAACCATTGTAACCACTATTACAATATTAAGCTCTACTTTGAATCGAGCACTCTTTATAAAAGTAAATGCTTGAACAGTGGGTTTAAATCTGTGTTCTTTCACTTTCTTGTAATATATATATATATATCCAGTCCGTAAATGGCGAGGATAATCCAACAAGACCAGCTTAATATAAAATATTAAGTGTTATATCTATGTAGAGAGCTCAATAAATGTTATCCAGAGCAATATGATATTTATAAAGGAAAACTCAACACGTCATTTAAATTGGTTATAAGTTATAATTTATTTCAATGAGCTAAATTAGCTTATTTAATCAGACCACACAATATTCGTTCCATTTGGTACAAAAGTATTTGCCGGAATAAGCATTTCCTTTAACTAAAGAGAGAAATATAAGAAAAAAGAAAAAAGAAAGAAGAGTCAGGACAGGATTATTGGCGTTATCCCAGTTTGGGGTATTCAGACCAGTCTCGAAGATGTTGACCACCAAGTCATTAACCACCTACTTCTAATTCAACGGATGCATATGTATGTTTAATCCCAAAAATGAACACACCCATGTACACTAACTTATATCCACATACACACATGCGCACACATCCAAATGGAACGAATATTGTGTGGTCTGATGAAATGAGGTAATTTAGCTTATTGAAATGAATTATAATTTATAACCAATTTCAATGACGTGTTGAGTTTCCCTTTATATATTATATATATATATAATATAGATTTGTGTAAAATCCTTTGTAAATTAAAGACGGAATCTGATGATGGTTCGCCTGAAATAGGCCTATACTTCCGATTCACCATGAAATAACGTGTCTGCCTTAATTTTTCTTATACACACACACATATTTATATATATATATATATATATATATATATATATATATATTGTGTATTTGTGTAGCAATCGTTCTTTTATACAAGTGTCTTTTAAAAAGGGCTGACAGTTTATTGCGAATAAGCTCTTTATTTATTTTTCTCTTGTGTCTTTCTTCTCAAGGACTTTACTCACTATTTTCTGTCTTATTTTTATATTTCATCTACCTGATAGAAATAAAAGGCATCAGAACCAATTGCTGTTGCTGTGATTTAAATACAATTCTTCTTCTATTTGCCGTGTTCCTTCAGAATATAGGCGATCATGGCACTACTCATTATAGCTTTTAACAGCCTTTCTTTGTTACTCCTTCTAATTCCTGCATTGGATTCCATTTGCTCAAGCCTATCAAGTATGTACCTTGACTCTCTTTTCTCTATCTGACCTGTGAGTATCGGGCACATAAAATTGTGGCATTGCGCCCAACAATGTTAAGCTTAATTTTTTTTATTATTTTCCTCAAAATTTTATTTCGCGTGTATACGCGTTTGAATAGACACTATTGTTTCCAGTGTTAAATTAATGTCTACCGGCCTAGAGAACGAAATATCTTGCGAAAGAATTTGTGCTTACCGGCAGGAATCGAACCTGTATTCCATTTTAGAATTAGCTAAACTAATTTTAAGCACACACACACACACACACACACATATATATATATATATATGGAGAGAGATACATATGTTTTTAATATATATATATTTCTGTACACTTGTATAAAATTTCAGATAGAGTGCTTACGTAAAAGGACAATATGAATAAAGGCAAAATGAAATCTTATCTTAGCCGACTTTTTGTTCTTCTGAGAGGTTACATTCCCTCATTGCCGATCATACCCCGGACTACAACGGGGATCACGATGGACGGATGTCATTTCGAGAAGGCCTCTTGCCTTGAGAGGATATTGATAGAGGATCTTGTGTTCGTGTTTTCTTTTTTGAATACTAAGTGTGCAAAACTGACCAAAAGTTAGGCATATCCGTGCGCTTTCGGCTATTCTTTTAGCCTTGATTAAGGGCGATTTATATATATTTTTTATTTATATTTGGAAAATAAAACAAGATTACTGGAAAAAGTACAAAATATACAAACAAAAAATTCTTCCTTGTTAGCCGTTCTTGACGAAATATATTTAAATGAAAGATTACTGTCCACACACACACACACACACACACACATATATATGTACATAGAGAAAGAAACTCCGTTGACTATAAGTATATTTAAATAAATTCCTGTTCTCGTACACATAATTATACGTACACGCACACACGCATAGATACACACACACACACACACATATATATATGATAGATAGATAGATAGATATATAAAGATAGATACATAGATAGCTAGAAATAGATAGATAGATAGATAGAGAGAGAGAGAGAGAGAAAGCTTATTTCCAGACTGCATATTTGGGAAAGGGATCACGTGATTTCTGGTGTTCACATCAACTTCAAAACTTTAGCCCGATATCAAAGTCGTCTGATCTTCAATCAGTCGACTTTCTATAGAAATTACGATTACATTCAGTGACTTTGAAAATCTCTTTTCATCGAAACTCACCATCCGACCGTCATGACTGCAGTTTTGGGTTTTTGCAGCACCATTACATTTTGTCACAATAACTTTTCAATTCGCCAATGGTAACGGCGCCAATCGTTTCATTAATGTGGTTTCTATCCATTTCCAGCTGTGCAGTAGGATTTCAACAAACTTGCAATTTGGCGCATTCATCTGCCCAATGATAAAACCTAAGCAGCAGATATTAAAATTACATTCGTCCCCGTGTTACCAGAAAAAGGATTAGTAACTGTGAGTGGCATAATCCATCTTTTGGTGTCAATAACCCTCTGGATAATCTCACACCAGATGAATAATCCGGTAATAAGTCAGAGGATCGAAGGACAAAATTGGCGAACTGACAAAGTATGGAACGGGCTACGTGTTGGACGAACAAATGACCTGACGAAAAGTCAGAAACGTGCCTACAATGAGTCAGGTAGTTAAATGCCACACGTGATAAACGCTTGGGAGATCATGTCTCGAAAGTGACATGACTGACGAGCCAGGAGATTTTTCCGTAGTAGTTTGCTGTTATTTTCTGCGGTAGACTGGTTGCCACCCAATCTGTCCTGATATTTAACCCATAGCTGAAGGAAGAAGCGATGGATTCACACTTTTCTCAAAGCTATTTGCCTGGAATTTGAACTATGCTCTTCGATTTCCTGTTTCCAAGCCGATATTCACTGTACTACAAATTAGCATCCAAATTAGCATCCAAATATCCTGATTGTAAAGAATTATTTTTAACTTTTAAGCTAATATAAGAACATACGACGAAAAAAAAATATTTTTACGTAATTGCTAAATTTTTGGAACAAGGATTCGCTTTCAAACGGCAGTAAAGAGTTCAAATTTTTATTGATGAGAAAATTAACAATTATGTAATTTTTTTCTTTCATTGAAAGTTTTTATATTAGTTTAAGAGGCTTACGGCCTAAAACGTTGAATATACCGGTTCTCGCTCGATCACCGAAGTTAAGCAACGCTGAGCCTGGTCAGTACTTAGATGGGTGACTGCTTGGGAATACGGTGAGCCGATTTCGAATTCCAGTTGAATACCCCGCATTCACTGAAGCACTGGTACCCTTGGGAAAGGTATTAATCCGTCCCTTTAAATAACGAGGGTAGGACTTGGGGACCCTGTACTTAAAAACAAATCCCAATGAATCTTGATACTCGAAAAGAAAAACGTAAAAATCAAATAACCTGAACCAAACGTCATGGGTTATGACCTTAAATGATCCCATAAGGATTGATAGGTCGTTAAACCTCGAAACAAACAAACATTATTTAAAAATAATAATCTATCAGCAGGATACCTGCATGCTAAAGTAAAACGTATTCTGCTGTAAGCCTGTTGGTCATTTTGTCTTTTCGATACTTTTCGTTGACACTCTGTCTACACACGGGATTATTCATAGTTGTTGAAATCTACGGGATATTTGTTTTATAAACATAAGAAATGAGCATGATGTCTATTTTTATACAGCTTCAGGAGGCTGGCTTAAGAACTCAGAGTTGTTCTCCTTGACTGGTTGACAATCAAGGCTAGAACCAGAGAATCTATTTTGCCTAAATTGATCAGAGAGTACATTTTCATATTGTTACTATTGGCTACTCAGCAAATCTTGCCTGTTAAATTGTCTACATGAAAACTAAGGAACTCATCACTTGTACCATTTCATCCGTTATTTTTTTAAGTAGCGTTAACTCTGCACCAGTCCGGGGAGCCATTCAAGGTAGATGGTTACACGAATGGGGTAGTTTATACGGGTAAGAAGGGAAAATAACAGTTGAACAAGTTATGATTGCAGTGATCAGGAAATGATACGCTTGGAATTCTGTTCCACAGAGTAGAGTTTTGTGGAAAGATACAGTTTGTTTAAATAGAACTTACTTCTCCCTAATCAGTACGGAGAAATTGTGGGAGGTTTGCTACAATGAATTTACCGTTTAGAAGCGAAATATTCTCGATTACAAGTAAAATTAAAATTAAATTAAATTATCTAAAGATATACCTAAAATCTGTTGATAACTAGGGCAAAGAATGATGTGTTAATTTTAACGGTCCAAAACGAAATTGCTCTCTTTTAGTTGTCTAAAACAACTCTTTTAACTTTTATCAGGATGGCAGATGCTAACTTCCAGGATTGAACCTTTTCGGATTAACGTTTTCTACTGACATGAAATGGAAATATTATATTGAGTAATTCCTAATTAAAGAAGTTTGTTCACTATGCCGTGCCAGACAATTTTCTCTGCAGAATCTATCTAACTAAACTTATCTATAAATGGAACTTTGTCTGTGTGTGTGTGTGTGCCTGTGTGCGTGTGTCTGTGTATGTGTGTGTCCTAGCCGTGAAAGATAAACCTGGCGGAATGAAAAAATGTACTTCATCCAAGCACTTTCAATTGAAGTGACGATAGAGCGATGAGAGGCTCGCGACATCCCGCTTATGGGAGAGAGAAAGTAGAGGGTGGAAAACAATTCAGTCAGTTAAAGTGCCATACTTGATACACGCTTGGGCGATCATGTCTCGAAAGAGACATGACTGACTGGGCAGGAGATTATCCCGCAGTAGGTTGCCATTGCTTTCTGCGGTAGACTGGTTGCCGACCAAGGCTATAGAACCCAATCTGTCCTGCTATTTGACCCATAACTGGAAGGAAGAGACGGATTAATACCTTTCCCAAGGGTATTTGCGCGTAAGTGAATACAATGGATTCAACTGGAATTCGAACTCGGCTCCCCGAGTTCTCGTTCCGAGCTGATATCCACTCTACCACAACGCACATACTGTGCCCAAAATACTCGGGGACGATTTTTAACTCTTTCAAGACTAGGAAATTAAGAGAAACTTGATTTTAAATTGTTCGCTCGGAACGAGAGATCGGGGTGCCGACTTCGAATTCTAATTGAATTTCTTGCATTCACTTACGCGCAAATACCATTGAGAAAGGTATTAATCCGTCTCTTCCCTCCAGTTGTTATTTTGTTTTTTTTAATCATATCACCCTGAGCAAGGCGGTAACGCCATTGATGTGCAGGGGGCTACATAGGAGTGAAAAGATTGGAAAAGAGAAAGCCGGAAACCACATCCTAAACAGGAAACAAGGGATGAGCCTCTACACCTGTTTAATAGACGTGGGTGGAGTGTGAACCGGGCGATAGTTAAGTCTATCTACTCCAATTGAGTCTGTCTATTCCAATTTTGGGTTAAATAATAGGACAGATTAGATTCTTTAGCTTTGGATGGGAACCAGTCTATTGCAGAAAGTAATGGCAACCTGCCCAGTCAGTCATGTCTCTTTGGAGACATGATCGCCCAAAGCGTGTATTACGTATGGTACTTAACTGACTGTCTGAATGTAATAGTTGGAAACATGATTTAGGCTACTAAATTTTTCTACTGGGCATAAAGTGGAGGATCAGTTTTATATTGTTATGAAGTAATAAACTGATCCCCCGTTAATTACTACTTAATAATATAATACATAAGTTAGCCCTCTAGCTATGAGTCAAATAACAGGCCAGATTGGGTTCTATAGCCTTGACTGCCCAGTCAGTTATGTCTCTTTCGAGACATGATTGCCCAAAGTATGTATCACGCATGGAATTTAACTGACTGACAGTGTCATTGATTTCTCAGTGGCACAACCTTCCACATAGCCAACTTGACTAAAGACAGGTTTCAGCAACGTTATTGGGATGTCTTATCACATTCACCACATAGACATGAGTTCGAAGACAACGTTTATCTGGGGAGCTAACTACTCACTGATGTTTCTTTTGCTGCAACGGTGCAAGGGTGGCTCCAATTAGTTTAATCGTGGAGGGTAGATATGTATTTCTGTACTGACAAATGCATCAACCTAGGGAATAACTACTGGAAAAGAAGGTGTATTTATGTTAGTAATAGATTTCCAATGTTTTGTTGCTAAAATTATAAACAAGTTTGTTAAGTAAATGTCTGTGCGTAAATTTTCCGTCCCTCCTCGTACAATTTGAGGAATTTTTTGTCTTTGTTATGAATAGCCATGAAAGTAAAACTAAATTCCATTACACATTCCAACTTATCATATATTGTTTTCTTACAACTGGGGTTTTCAAAATGCTGTTCTGTCTCTATAAATATTCTCTTATTCGTAAACAATTTTTAAACCACACACACACACACGCACACACACACACACACACACACACACACACACACACACACACACACACACATATATATATATGCATGATGTGCTTATGTGCAAAGTGCACACGCACTTTCGCATACAAATACATACAAATATATATATATATATATATATATATATATATATATATATATATATCAGTTAAGAGACAAGTATATTATTACATACACGCCTATTTTTATTTGTGCGCATGTGCAACACATACTTACGTACAAATAGGGATACTTAGCACACGCACACACACACACACACACACACACATACACACACACAAAGATGTTCGAAAACGCGCTTATAGATGCTTGAGGGTGCCACCCTCACTTCACCTTAGCTATAAATAAACGGAAATCTGTTCCTCCCCGAACCTTACCTCAGCTACATGAAGCCATTCGTCAGTCTCTCATAACGAAAATCCCACGACGCCACAGGGGCCGACAGGTAGAACGGCTCATATTGTACATGAGACTCTTCACCAATTTCTGTGCGAGGCAAATTACGACACCGTACTATTTGGTGATGGATGAAGAAGAGGCGAGATTTCGATTTGAATATAAAGGGGAAAAAGATGGCGAAGGAATGCACGCATGCGCACAAGACTGATGGCAGTTGTCTTTCTTGGGCTATACCGCGTGTCTAAGTCAATGTTGTTATTAGCTTCAGACGGTATGGTTATGGATGTTTTTAAGCCTGCAGTGGTACAAATCACGAACTTTGGAATAGAAAGGATGAACAAAACAAGAATATAAATAAACAGAAAGAAAGAATTTCTGAAGAAATTAAATAAAACCTTTAGAAATAAAGTCGAATAAAATATGAAGAATTTGTAAAAGCCGGAGAGACAAAAATGCATTTTTAGTTTAGTGACTGAAGACAAAAATAAAACGGGTAAAATAGAATTTTAATTTATGTAAAAAAAAAAAGGAAGAATAAAAAAAAAAGTAAGTAAGCCGAGAAAAGAAAAAAAAATCAATTTCTGAAATAAAGGAAATAAGGCAAAAATAATAAAATAAATAATAAATCACCTGGCATAAAAACAACAACAAAGAAACAAAGAAAGAGAATAAAGAAAAAGAAAAGATGAAGGAAGTTCCACATAGAAAAGTACATGAAACAGTAATTTATGGGAATGAATGTAAAACTATATTAGTTGGAACTGATGGTTGGAAAAGAATTTGGATCCTTCACGAACACGACTTAAATGATAAATAGACGGAGTAAACAAGTAAGGTCATAATTACAGGATCCTTAAAATTTTTAAGAAGATATTTTTAAATTGTAGAATTTATAATTTTAAGCGAATAGTAGATTATTATAATGTAATGAACCATTATACTTTATAAAGCTGTCTATTGCGGGCCTCGCCAAAAAAGTTTTCAAAGGCACCAAATTAATCGAATATCTGCCCGAACTTTTCATATGTTAATGTAATAAGAAATTTGAGGTTCATTATTAAATGAAATGTACATGAGAAAGGAAAATATTATTCAAGTAAAGAAGAACTCTGGAGAAAAAAAAAACTGCTTCTGTTAATGGTGAACTCAAAACCGTAGAAAGGTTCAGAAAATCAATGAAAGAAAGACTGAAGAAGGTAAAAAAATGTCAAGAAGTCCATATTAATACAGGGTAGTGCAGCAAAATCCGAAAACTGTTTTTTACAATCATATCGCCCCCAGCAAGGCATTTTACTGCCACTGTTTTGCAGGGGTTACATAGAAGGAAAGCTATGAGAAAGAGTGACAGGTTATAGGGGTTTTTCAGGAAGTCGGTAAGAGAAAGATGACTGTGGCTATAAAGTGAGGGATTAATTTATATGTTGATTGTAATATAAAATTGATCCCCCACTTTATATTTACATAATAATTTCTTGTTTGTTGATAAGCCGTAGAAAACGAATCAATAAGTCAATGAAATAATGATTTACTACATATGCATGACTTTTAGATTTATTTACATTCTCTGAAATATAAATGTTCAGAATTTTTGTTCTTTATATCATCATATCGCTCAAAGCAAGGCATTTTACTGCCACAGTTTTGCAGGGGGTTACAGAGGAGGAAAGTTATGAGAAAGAGGGATAGGTTATAGGGATGTCAGGAAGTGGGTAAGACAAGGATGAGAATACTGATGAGAGTGGTGTGAACGGAGAAGGAAGCATGAAAGAGAGGATGCAGGTTAGTGAGATAGGAGATTACATTTAAATTGTTGAAGATTGTAGCTGTCGGGAAAGCAAGTAAATGACAAGAAAACGAAATCGGCAATAAAAACAAAAGTTGTAAATGCAGAGACCCAACAGTTTATTTAGCAACAGTTAGAGTTATATACTACATTATTTTTCAAGGTAACCGCCGCCGGCGGCGACGACCATCTCAAGGCGGGTGCGAAATGGGTCACACGCTGTGGCGACCATGTCCTTGTCCATAGCGGCGAACGATGGCAGCTTTCAAAAGTCGACCGTGTTGTGGGCAGGCTTGTTGGTCTTGACCTCGATCACGCACCAGAAGAAATTGTCAAGGGGATTGCGGTCGTGTGAGGAGAGGGGCCACAAGTCTAGCGACCAGTGGTGAAGAACGTTGTTGAGCAGCCACGCCTTGGTTATCTTGACTTTGTGTGAATGAGCGGAGTTCTGCTGGAAGACGTAAGGGTGTCCAGCGGCGATCTCATCCATCCAGGGCTTCACCACGCTCCTCAGCATCTCCTGTTAGATCTCAGCAGTGTCTCTCAGGCCCTTTTAAAAGAATGCAGAGGTTATTCTCTGATGAAAAGAATTTCATCCAGTACCAGACGAGCAACAGGCAGAACGGCAGGTGGATCTGCAAAGACATCGAGGAGGTTCCCGTCGTGAAGCATACGAAGTTTCCCTCCTCCGTCATGGTCCTTGCGTCATCTCCAGCGAGAGGGAGGTCACACCTCCGTTCCTCTATCAAAAGGGCCTGAGAGTCACTGCTGAGATCTACCAGGAGGTGCTGAGGAGCGTGGTAAAGCCCTGGATGGATAATATCGCCGCTGAACGCCCATGCGTCTTTCATCAGGACTCCGCTCCTGCACACAAGGCCAAAATGACCTAGGCGTGGATGCTTAACAAAGTTCCTCACCACTGGTGGGCGGAATTTTGCCTCCCTTCTAACCCGACTGCAATCCCCTTGACTATTTCTTCTGGGGCGTGATCGTGACCAAGACCAACAAGCACGCCCACAACACGATGGACTCTCTGAAAGCTGCCATCGTGGAGGCGTTTGCCGCTATGGAGAAGGACATGGTCGCCAAAGCGTGTGACCCATTTCGCACCCGCCTTGAGATGATCGTCGCCGCTGGCGGCGGTTACATTGAAAAATAAAGTCGTATATAACTCTAACTGTTGCTAAATAAACTGTCGGGTCTCTGCATATATAAATTTTGCTTTTATTGCCTATTTCGTTTTGTTTTTCTCACGTGTCAAATGTTGCTGCAATACCCTGTATATAAAATAATCCCTTTAGGTAAATGGGATTTTGTTTCTTTTTTTCTATAGGAAAAATTGTTTGGATTTATTTACAAATAATATAACATAATTTCTGCAAAACAAATTCTTATAGTAGACTGGAATTTACATGGTGTATTTAAGAAAATACGCTGAACGTTTTATCAGCATCAGTGTTGATATTATATTGACTCAACTAGTTAAATCTGCTTCGTGTATTGGTTAGTTGCCATTAAGTAAAGTTAAGAAGCTAAAGCTTATGCAATGGGTTCGAACATTACCAGCTGCTTGACAACTGATAACATCAGTTATAATTAAGTAATTATCAGTGCGTTAATGTATTTTCCTTCAAAGATTTAGTTTCTTTTCAAAATACTCAAGGCGTTGACGGCCATTTCCCCATAAAAAGGAAATAAGAACGCTTGCCGTTTAGAAGCGAAATATTCTCGATTTCAAGTAAAATTAAAAGTACTGCTGATCTAAAGATATACCTAAAATCCGTTGATAACTAGGGCAAAGAATGGTGTGTTAATTTTAACGGTCCAAAACAAAATTGCTCCCATTTAGTTGTCTGAAAGAACCCTTTTTAACTTTTATCAGAATGGCAGATGCTAACTTCCAGAATTGAACCTTCTCGAACTAACATTTTCTACTGACATGAAATGGAAATATTATATTAAGTAATTCCTAAATAGAAAAGTTTGTTCACTATGTCGTGCCAGACAATTTTCTCTGCAGAATCTATCTTGCATAGTTATATGTCCACCATTCACCCTTGCTTAAAATATTGCTGCCACATCTGGTCCAGTTCTCCTGCTGTTATTTTAGAGTTTCTAATAAAATCCAAAAAAGAATCTGCAGTTTTATTGGTCCTGGTCTGGCATCATGGTCTCACTCACTTTCCCACTGTAGTAACGTAGCTTCCCCGTGCCTTTTATATAAATACTTTCCTGATTATTGTTTTTATGAACTTAAATTTATAGTTCCTAAACTTTATAACTTTAAGCGCAGTACTTGAGTTTGATTTGGAGTTTTTTTTTAACGGCATATTAACACCTCTGTGGGTTATTTAATGCTAAAAAGGTGAGATTTTAAGGTGTTTTTTAATCTTTTTTCTTGATGAAAAATTAAAAAAAATTCATTTAAGAAATCTGAAGATATCTTCTAGTTTTGTATTAAAAATGTATTGGTGGTACTAACATTTTTTCCTTCAAAATATATTGTTGGTAATATTTTTCTGTTAAAAATGTATATTTTTCTACAAAAGTCTATTTATATATGTATATTTCTACAAAAGTCTATTTTTATGTATATAGTCTATAAAAGTATATTTTTATGCTTTCATAGTGTTTTGACCCCAGTTTGGCGGTTAAGTATTTGCCCATAGCTGGGACCCTAATAGGTGCTACCACTTCGGGTCAGGGTAAACCTGGGAACAACAGCAATTAAGAGGTGGTTCCATGCTCCTTATAACCTCTCAATCAGAGGCCTTTCTACCGGATGCAGTTGATCGTCATACCCAAGACCAAGTGCAATACTAAACTGGCAACAAGGTCTTATCAATTTACATTTGAATTGACTCGATGTAACTACAAGTTCTATTCTAATAGTTTCTTATCTCGCACTTCTCGCTTGTGGAACGCTTTCCCAGCTCCATTTTTTCCAGCCATTTTTTGATCTTCAAAAATTTAACCCTCTAGGGCCATTCGTATCATATTTGATACAGTATGAAAACAAGCCTTGAAAAAAATATTTTCCTGAAAAATTTTTTAAGAGAAATATTTTATAAATTTCAAATGAAAGCAGGACTGACTGCTCAGTCAATGAATACCAAATGTTTCCTTATAGGGAAATACCAAATGGTTCCTTATAGGGAAATACTGTATCAAATATGATACGAATGGCCCTAGAGGGTTAAATTCGAAATTAATAGTTGTCTATTGTCTTCTTAATTCTTCATTTTTTGTTGACACACCTCAAAAATGCCTTTTTTTAAAGATGAAATGATTAAAAGAATTTTGCGATGTGTTATTTTTACTACAGAAACAACATAAATCTTGTGATAATTCAACCAATTTCAGAAAATTTTAAACTATGTTTGTAGTAGGGCCCTTTTTGCGTATAATCAGTCCGTGAAATCTCGGCCGGTTTAAATTTTTATCCAGTTATTGTCAGGTTTGCACTATTTTCAATGTCCTTCAAATCAGTTCAAATAGTCTTTAAACTCGTTGTCAAGATCATTGAAAATCATAGAAAACAGTTAGAAACACAATCAATATATCGATTAAGGAGAGAAAGTTGGAACTTCTCAATCGTTATGTTGATCGTGTCTCTGATTGTTTTTTAATTTGCCAGCGTATGCTTTTGAAAAAGTGTTGGTCGAAAGGTACCTAAGGAATAATATGACGTCAACTTTGTTTAAGTCTACGTTTTGTTTATGTAGGTACAAATCTCTTTATATATATATATATATATATATATATATATATATATATACTAGCAGTATAGCCCGGCGTTGCTCGGGTATAGTGAAAGCTTTAAAACTATGGTCCTGCAGCTCAGACTCTTTGGACGTTGGCACGAAAGACTAAAAAGCAATAGTTGTTTCCAGTTAAAGCGAAACCGAAGACTGAAAGAAAAATGAAAGGATGTAAATCAAATTTTGGTTTCCTGGTATCGATATCAAATTTTCTGCACTATTGTAAGAACTGCAACCTTGAAACTTCTGAATATCGTTTCTTATGTCTTTGTCCATGAGTGTATCAAATTTGATTAAAATCGGACCACTCCTTCTATGCCCCGGTTTTTTCGATTATCGATTTTCGATATTTATCGGCGGTACCTCGACACACAACCTAGCTAAGAACACTCGCAGACGCTTATAGTACAACTGTGTAAATTTTCAAGAAAATTGGTTCAGCCGTTTCGGAGTCTATAGGTAACGGATACACACACACACACACACACACACACAGACAAAGTTCCATTTATAAATAAGTTTATATATATATATATATATATATATATAATGGCCGGCTACACACGTTTTTCGTTCAAACACGTCTGCTAGAGCAACTAGCCAAACACTCCTGATTCCACTTGTGGATTTTGGTGTAACAATACTGAGCAGACTAAAGTTAGAGATTCTGTCATGATTCACATTTTGAACTACGCTCAAAGCTTCGATCATTATGAATGGAAACATTTGTGCTTCAAATAGATCTGTATACTCTTTTTCGTTCAAAAAGTTATGGTATGCTGGAGTATGGAATTCAGATTTTTTCCAAATAAGCGACAAACAGAGATCACTTCCCGACAGCATCAACAATTCACCTTCCTAAATTGTCGACTATGACCAAGCAAGCACAAAACTGCCCCAAATTATGTAAGGGAAGCCGCCCTTTTAAACAGTGTGCATTACCGCTGGGCCATAGCGGAGAACACCACAGCGAACAATGTTCTATTTTACCTTTTTAAGGAAAGCACATCCTCTTCACTTTTGAAGTTTTATTTAAAGCTTATGCTCTTTTTCTTAATCTGTCATGATATTGTTGTAGTAACTTGTTTTTGTTTTTAATTTCCAATATTTGTTTAGAAAACTCACTCTTGTTTATATTTTTCTTTGTTATTTGCGAATTTTACATTTGCTTGTATATTACATTAATTAGTAAGCAATTACCGTTTAAGGGGCATCAGTGTTTTGGTCTGCATTTCGAGGTTGATTTGGTCTCGGGGTTTTGGTTGTTATACTTTTGTTGTGCTTTTTTGTCATTTGCGTTCTCAGTGCAATTGTAGGTTATCTTTATTGTGTTTTCAAAATTTCACAACATTGTTAGAATTTTTTCATAATCATTTTTCTTCCATGAAGATGCTCACACACACACACACACACACACACACACACACACACACACACACACACACATATATATATGTATATAATTTATACATAATTTATATATAATTTATATGTTTAAACATCATTATTAATGGATACCCGTATTTAAGTAGACGCTCTGTTTTTTATGTTTATTTTTTTTTATACTAAAACAGTATATTTATTTACATCTACCGGTCTGAACAATCGAGAAATTTTGTTAAGAAAATATTGAAATACTTTCAAAATATAATTATTCATGCAGGTAGATATTAATAAATATACTGTTTAATTATAAAAGAAAAAAAGGCAGTGTAGCTACTCAAATATGAGTATCCCTGGAAAATAATGTTTAAACAAATAAATTGAACATATGTCGTTAATCAATTTCGTAAAATTTCGTAGCTATATATATATATATATATATATATATATATATATATATATATATATATATATATATCAGCATTCGCTATAGGTATAGAAGAATCCAAAGGAGTATTCTGTACATACAGTGGTAGGATAACTCTCTAAGAGAGCTCTAAATATATATGTATATTAATACATATAGAACAAATATAAGAAAAATTAAGCTAGACACGTTATTTTATGGTAAATCGGAAGTATAGACCTATTTCAGGCGAACCATCATTAGTTTCCGTCTTTAATGATGGTTCGCCTAAAATAGGTCTATACTTCCGATTTACCATGAAATAACGTGTCTGCCTTAAGTTTTCTTATATATATATACTCATTCAGCACTAAAAAATCAGGCGAAACTGACCATTTTTTAAAAAATCATATCACCCCAAGCAAGGCGGTGAGGCCACTAATGCGCATGGGGCTACTTAAGAGTAAAAAGATTGGAAAAGAGAAAGCCGGGAACCACATCCTAAACAGGAAACAAGGGATGAGCCTCTTCACCTGTTCAAAAGACGTGGGTGGAGTGTGGACCGAGCGATAGTTAAGTCTATCTACTACAATTGAGAACAAAAAAAAAGAGAAAATAAAAAAAAGTGAAAAAAGATTGGGAAAAAAGAAAAAGAAAAAAAGAAAAAAGAAAGCCGGGAACCACATCCTAAACAGGAAACAAGGGATGAGCCTCTTCACCTGTTCAAAAGACGTGGGTGGAGTGTGAACCGGGCGATAGTGAAGTCTATCTACTCCAATTGAGTAGAAAAAAAAGAGAAAAGAAAAAAGACGCGAAAGAAGATTGGGGAAAAAAATAAAAAAATGAAAAAAAGAAAGCCGAGAACCACACCCTAAACAGGAAACAAGGGATGAGCCTCTTCACTTGTTCAAAAGACGTGGGTGGAGTGTGAACCGGGCGATAGTTAAGTCTATCTACTCCAATATATAGAGGGAAAATGATCACCACCCTGCGTGAGATGAGTTTTAAATAATAGACGATGGTCATTATGGCGAATACAAAAACATAAGGAATTAGAGGCGCCATATGGTAGGCAACAATATCTAAATCGGCTAAGCATAGAAATGAATACAATTTGAGAATTTGTAATACAGAGTGCAAGAGCAAAAAACGTTATTAAAAACAAAATTGTTGAAAGCGAGAGTAAAAACTGGCTACTAACACATTATGTTTATAAGTCCCAAAATTCCTATCCTGATGTCGTCAAGGACATATGACCCAGCAAATAAAAGCGTTGGTTGAATCCAGTGACTTGATCCAAAGTGTTGAGTGTTCAGTACATGGCTACAGAATCTTGCAGAGTTTAGTTAAAGGGAGATAATTGGTACTGAGACATCCGAATGAGACATCGTATGTGAAACTATA
The DNA here is from genome assembly GCA_037127315.1 of Ascarosepion bandense. Lineage (NCBI taxonomy): Eukaryota > Metazoa > Mollusca > Cephalopoda > Sepiida > Sepiidae > Ascarosepion > Ascarosepion bandense. The sequence goes on from JBBBDQ010001650.1 coordinate 845,927, forward strand.
ATAACTATATAAAGGGTTCAGTTAAGGGTTCAGCTAAGAATTCCAGTCACCTGAATAAGGCCGAAGTGTACAGCGGCCTAAACGTCGTGAATATGGCAAAGAAGATACGGACAACAGTCCAAACAATATAAACTAAATGTAAAGGAACCCAACCGAAATTAAAACTCGACACTCTGATTATTAATTCCGAGACGTTTTTCATTACACCGCCCAGACATCTAAACTTACATTCCCTGGTTATCAAAAGTGGTCTCTCATCTAGTTAACGACAAGACTCGACGTTGCTTAACTTCAGCAATCGTGCAAGAACTGTAACGGATAAGATGGCATGGATTTTGAAATTAGTCGATTGAGATTTCCAGTATAACTGACAGGGAAACGAAAATAATTATAATAATCAAACGATATAATAATTATCAATGTGTATTTATATATTTCCTGTCCTATTTGAGGGCATAATAAAAACAGGCTGAAATAATTAACATTTATTTACATGATTTCAAATAATTAAACGGATATGATAAAATACTTTACCCAACAAACAAAAAATATGTAAGTAAAAATATTTCTGACATATATTCTACTTCATTAGGTTTTTCAAAAATCATTTGGGAGTTCCCCTTGTACGCAGGAGGATACAGAGAGTAAAAATGAGAAGAAAAAAAACTTAGTATGGGAGAATTAAGGAAAGCACAAAAGATGAAATTGATTCAAGAATATAGAAGATGGCGATTGATATTGAATTTAAAATTTTGAAGAGTGTAGTTATCAGAGAAGCATGTAAACAGAGGAAAGTTCCACAGTAGAGAAGTGCGAGAAAATAAACTGTTCTTATAATGAGCCTCGTATATATATATATATATATATATATATATATATATATAAGAAAAAAGACAGACGCGTTTTGCTCTATATGTATTTATATGCATATATGTTTAGAGCTCTCGTAGAGAGTTATCCTACCATTATATGTAAAGGATACTCCTTTGGATTCTTCTATGTCCACTAGGCATGTTAATATATAATATATATATATATATATATATATATATATATATATAGTCATCCGCAGACAGGTCTGTTTCGCTGTATCACAGCTCATCAGTACGGTTAGACTCCGATTGCTTTTTAACCCAGGATTGAAACCCGACCGAATTGGCGTCAGTTGGCGATTCTACCTCTGGGCTATGGGCGTTCGGTAGAAAAAGGCAGACTTTTTAGCGTGTATATTATCATTATACGCGCTCATATATATATATTGTAATAGTTGTTACAATGGGTTATAAAAGGGTTATATATATCACCCGAAGAGGAGCAGTTTAGCTCCGAAACATGAAAACTTTTGTGTAGTGATACTATGCTTTTATAAAGCATTGCAACAATTGTTACAATATAAAGCTCTACTCTGTATCGAGCACTCTTTATAAAAGTAAATACTTGAACAGTAGGTTTAAAATCTACGTGTTCTGTCACTTTCTTACAATATATATATATATATATATTCAGTGATGGTCGTTAGTACATTTGCCGTGGACCTGGCGAAACAGAGAACATGTTGCTGTCAGCAAGAAGGTTGTGAAATATGAGATGCCTAACTATTGTAGCATTGATAAAAGTCTAAAAAGAAAGAGGCTAATGGGGCACGAATTAGATGGGTCATAGGGCTCCCCATTTTTCTTAAAAACAAAATCTATAGAGGAGGACTTCTAACAAGCAGGAAATAAATAAGAATTGAACCAATATTTGTAGAATTTGGAATAAACTGCAGCCAGCTCAGGAGCACATTTAGGACGATGGCTGAAGTTTCATCACCTCCGCTTGCTTTATGGAAGTCAAGCTTAGAAATTATTTTAGAGACCAGTGATGGGGTTATGTATATATTAATCAGTTGAGTCTTGGTTCTCTGTGGGAAATTGGGTGTGGGTACTCGAGATGAATCAAGTGTGAAGTCGGATGAGAATTAGCGAGCAAAGCACTCGACTTTTGTCGACTGTGGATGTGAAGACTTCGAATTAATTGAATAAAGGAGAGATCGAGGATTTGCTGTTGTTCTTGCAGAGCTGTCAGTAATTTTTGGAACCAAACTTGCAAGATGCTATGCGTTGTTTCATTCTATCAGCAAACAAAACCTTAGCATAATTTAGGACACGCTTACGTTTATTGCAAGCAGAGACAGAGAGCCGCCTATCGTGGTCAGACGTTTCTCTCCGGTAAAGCCGGAAATAGTGATGCCTGTGGCTGATGGCAGCCGGACAAGCAGGAGAGAACGAAGGAGATGAATTAAGTTTAAGTAGAAATTTTCAAGTGATGAAAGCATTGAAAGTAGGGTTTCTTCTAGGAGGAAAATTCAAAGGCATAGTCTTGAACAGGGATACTAAAACCTTTTTTCCAAAAGACATTGCAAAGGAAATCACAAAACAAGTCCCGGTCTGCTTGTTGATAGCAATAAAATAGTCTGCTGGTAGGTGGTGTGACACTCTGCCCCCGGCTGGCTCGCTGCCCTTGGTCCGGAACCTGTTGTGATGATGATCCAACCTGAGTGGATTGACGCTGTCGAAACGGCACCAATTATGACGACGCTCTCCGGTTGCTAATCGTAACGATGGCCTCGTCACAGCAGCTGGCCCTCAAGATGTCTATTACAACGGTGAACTTCCCTGCTCACGCTCTGTTTTTTGATCTTAGGAAAGTCACGTTGAAAACCCGGTAGCCGTTTCTCTACCACCTCAAACCAGACCGGACTGGACACACGTGTACACTTGTGCTAAAAAAAAAAAAAATAAAATAAAATAAACACGCCACAAAAAAAAAAATTAATAAGTTCGAAGACGCCTGGATGAGTTACAGAAAAAGTCTATATATATATATATATATAACAGAATATACAATTGTCGGATTCAATGTTCACAACGGAGCGAAGATTTCGTTAAGAATAATCAGAAATTTCAATTTTCCAAATATAAACAAATCTTTTCACAGCTCTTTACCCAACTTCACGGAAACGGCTGAAGTTGGGCATTCTGGTGATGATAGTAGATTCGTCTTGTCTCCTTCCCTCGGCAATAAAAATTCTTTTTTGAGCTAGTTTAACTCTTTCTCGGGTCATTCTGTTTCTATACATTTTTAGCTAGGACTCTATCGGAGGCGCAGTATTCGATTTTAACTCTTTTAAGTTGTGGCAGGCTTTTCTACGTAACTTTACATCTTCAGCCCGGAGCTCTATGGAAGGCGAGCAGTCTCTGGGCCGTGGCCTCCAGTTGGGAACACTTTTCCTTCAGTCGTTACATCTCGACTGCAACTTCAACAACTACTCAAAACTTTCTGATTTTCCTCACTGGGGTCTCGATTTTTATAGTTGTCCCCAATTCTCTTGGGAGATGGAAGACGAATACCAGGTATCTATGCAAATCAAAAATTTGACCAATGAGATTTCTTCCACCTACACAATTCAAGGTGGAGATATATCATGCCATTGGTTCAACCAATGAGGCAAAAACATCTCATATATTCCAGTATAGAATGGGAGTAGGAAGAGATATTTGCTGACACCATAGCATGACCAGAGTTGCCAAACAGGCAGATCTGCATAACATGGAAAGAATCTTGGATAGTAATAGGGAAGGGATCTAGAAGAGAAGCGTGTCCCTTGTGATTACTAGGGAGATGTGTGGGGAAATCAACCACTTACGTGAGAGATTGAGTGATTGAGAAGTTCAACGTTGGGAATTTAGTAAGATTAGTGACAAAGTTTTCCAATCGCTTGAAATGATTGGCATCGGTGAGAAAGGGACAGAAATATCCCCCAAGAAGGTGGCGATCATGGCTATTCACAACTTTCTGTCTGTTGTAGCTCTTAATAAACTTTGTCATTCTGTTATTTCTGTAATATAGCAATCTGGTCCCACCCGAGGAAGGTTGATCCAATCGATGGTGTTTCCCGTCGGTGAAGGGGTCGGCGAACGACAAGACAGGTGTTTGAGAAATACATCCTGTCGGGGCCTGGAGCGGATGTCGCAGGGTTATGAGTCGGGCTCGTTTGACCTTATTTCCGACAGCGGCGGAAATGACTACAGAGGCAAACAGAACAGGTGTCTCTTGGAATTACGTAGGCGTTGCGTGGGCGAGGCAAAACCGGAAGGAAAAGTCCCGGTTCTAGAAGACTATAAAAAGACCTCGACACACGGATTCGCCAGCAGAGAACGGCCAGTGGAAGCAGAGAGACACCACAGGCAAGACTACACTCCTGTCGAGCCATTCTATGTGCGCTCTCACTCTTCCATTCTCTGTTCCACACGGGTTCGTCGTCAGGAATAAAAATATAACCTTATATTTTTATATATGCGTGTTCTCGTTGTTTGTCGTCGTACGGCGATATATAACATACGCAAATTGGTGCCTAGTGACTTGCTGTTTTAAGACAACAACAACAACAAAACAGATAGATGCGAACTTGGTTACCACGGCGACGATTTGAAATTCTACGGAATTAAAAAACCACCAGATAGAGGAAGAAAAAGAAAAAAGAAGACGAAAATAGAAAGCAACCGGACGACCATAGACGACATCAACGAAAGGTAGGTGACTTTTGATTCGATGTTGTGTGTGTTCTGCTCTTGTTCATAATAAGTTATAATAAGTCTAATTAAAAAAAAAAAAAAAAAAAAAAAAAAAATGGAACAGCATACTTTTGCCGATTTTGTTCAAGGTCTGACCCTGGAATTGAGAAATGTGGCTTGTTCGGTGTCGAACACTTTAAGAGGAGAATCTTTTTTGAAGAATATACAGCCATTAGCGTGCAAAGAAGATGGTGGTTATAGTGCTTGGTTGGAGGATATGGAGAGGTATTTTAAAGTTGTGCGCGTGGCAGAAGAAGACAAGTGTCAGGCAGCTCTTCTCACAACAAGGGGAGCTGTTAGACACTATGTATATAGACTAATCTCTAATAACCCACAACTCACATGGAAGGAGTTCAAAACTTCTTTAAAGGAATACTACGGATTGGTTTTAGACCCCGACGCACGGTTATTCGAATTAGTAAACATTAAGCAGGGTAGAACAGAGGGGGTGCAGGACTACATGCAGAGAGTAGTACGCCTAGCGGAGAGCGCATATGTTGGGGTTGACGGGAGGAATGAAGTTGTGATAAAACAAGTTCTAGGATTTTTCATAAAAGGTCTAAGGGATCGGGAAATAAAGATGGCAGTTATGAAGGATGAGCCACAAACACTAGAGGCTGCCTATCAGAAAGCGTTATCTGAGTTGAGATGGAAAATTCGACTCGATCCAAACTCTGAATACGAAGAGGAGCCTATGGAAATTTACCACTCTCGGAGACGGGTACCGATAGAAGCCGTAAGCCCCGCTGAATCTAATAATAATAATAATAATAATAGGAATAAGAACAATAGAAAAGTTGGTAATAGGGGAACTGAATACAAGACTCGCGAGCGGGAGAGGAACGGGAGCGTTGTTAGGTGTTGGAATTGTGGGAAAGAAGGCCACATAGCGAAATTTTGTAGACGCGCCCCGGGAAACGGCAGAGGTCCGTTCGTGCGACGCCCAACGAACGGAACAAGGCGGTACCAACGCACATAGTTGGTAATATGGGCACGCCAAATTCCATCTTTATTAGAATAGAACGTAGACCTTATAGGGCATTGGTAGATACGGGAGCAGAGGTATCGGTTATAAGCTGTAGGGTATTTAAAAAATTGCGACTGGGACTTGAACTGCAAAAGAGGGACATTAAACTTCGAACTGCGAATGGATCCCCGTTATACTTTGAAGGCCTTTGTCGTCTACAGGTCCAGATAAGAAGTAAGTCCATACCCCATGATTTTTTAGTCGTGAAAAATCTCAATAGAAACGTTATACTTGGCCGAGATTGGCTGATGCAGAACGGGGTGAGAATGTACTTCGATTTGGGGGCATTGAAGATTGGTGAGGAATACGTGGCAGTGGAGGAGTATGTTCATATTTCCTCTATTGTTAGGTTAGCTCAAAAAGTAACATTAAGACCTCAACACCGGCATGCTTGTCTGGGATTAACCAGGCTGAGAAATGGATGTGGCAAAGAATATGAAATCGAACAGCTGAGTAGTGGATATGTTAGCAACTTATGTGGTATATCAGTAGCCAACGCAGTTGTAAAAATGCCAAAGTCTCGTAAGTTTCAGTTGCTGATAATGAATAACACTAACCAGACAATCACTTTGAGACGGGGGTGTCCGCTGGCTAAATTGGAAAGGGCAGGTGATATTACTGAAATTACTATGCCCGATAAACAAAATAATAAAAGTCCTGATGTAGATTTGGAACAGGTACATGTACCGGAGGAATTCAAGCCTGAAATTAACAAATTGCTAAAAAGAAATAGGGACATGTTCGTTAGTGACGACAAAAACCTGGGCAGAACCGATACTGTGGAGATGCGTATCGATACTGGAACGCATGAGCCCATAAAAAAACGCCCATATCGCACACCCCTCAAGCAAAGAAAGACACTGGATTCAGCAATCGACGAAATGATGCAGGCAGGTGTAATTGAGAGATCCAATAGCCCGTGGGGTTTTCCAGTAGTTTTAGTAGAGAAGAAAGACGGTGGTAAGAGATTTTGTGTAGACTTTAGAGCACTTAATAAGATTACAAAGAAATATGCTCGACCTCTTCCTGTCATCGATGATATACTGGCATCACTTGGTTCGGCAAGGTACTTTTCGAAGCTTGATTTAAAATCAGGGTAATTTTCTTCGTTTTCTATTGAACATTTCTCGGTCAGACTATGAATGATATGTACTGCAGATAATGGCAGTTTTTCTGTGTTCAAACATAGTATGTTTGAAATTAAATTAAATTAAATGAAGTTACATGTGTAACAATAAACTCGAGCGGAAACACGCATGGTGTTGGTCAAAGGTCATTTACTCGATGTCAGTTTAAAAACTGGGGCGCGGTTACCGCCTATGATCATATGGTCGTGCATCGAGGCGTCTACGCGTATGGACAGAGTCGAGAAAGGAAACGAACATTGAAAGTTACAGAAACTTAAAAAAAAAAAAAAAAAAAGAACAATGAAACATCGAGCTGGGAGAACATTATGAAAATTCCACAATGGACACGAACATTGTTGGGTTGCCGATGTAGGCTCCCCTATATTTTTTTTTTGTTGTTTTGTTTGTTTCGGCGTGCACATGTTTTGTACAATCGTCGGGCTTGTGTGGGATGGGGGGTGTGTGAGGGTGTTGCGCTTAAAATGTTCTTAGGTGAACATTTTGGAAAATGGGAGGGCGAGGAGCGTAATATAGCAATCTGGCCCCACCCGAGGAAGGTTGATGCAATCGATGGTGTTTCCCGTCGGTGAAGGGGTCGGCGAACGACAAGACAGGTGTTTGAGAAATACATCCTGTCGGGGCCTGGAGCGGATGTCGCAGGGTTATGAGTCGGGCTCGTTTGACCTTATTTCCGACAGCGGCGGAAATGACTACGGAGGCAAACAGAACAGGTGTCTCTTGGAATTACGTAGGCGTTGCGTGGGCGAGGCAAAACCGGAAGGAAAAGTCCCGGTTCTAGAAGACTATAAAAAGACCTCGACACACGGATTCGCCAGCAGGGAACGGCCAGTGGAAGCAGAGAGACACCACAGGCAAGACTACACTCCCGTCGACCCATTCTATGTGCGCTCTCACTCTTCCATTCTCTGTTCCACACGGGTTCGTCGTCAGGAATAAAAATATAACCTTATATTTTTATATATGCGTGTTCTCGTTGTTTGTCGTCGTACGGCGATATATAACAATTTCTCCTAAGCCCTGTTTTGCCATCCATTTACTCAAATTGACCATGTATATTATGCGCAATGTCCTTCTGTCCATCTTGCCCTGTATCTAATTTCCAAATTCTCCTTTCTCATTATATACCCCAGAAACCTCAGCTGTCTCTTCCCAATGTTAAGTATTAGTTTCCTTTTTCTTTCCATTTTGTTTAAAACTTCGTTTCTACTCATATATTGTTTTGTGGCCTGTTGGAGCCAGGAAGAAAAACACGAAAAGCAGAAGGTAGGTTGAACCAGTGTATTTGAATAACAGAACATATATACAAAATAATAGTGTTATTAGTCAGCAGATAGAAGTGTACATCCGAACTGTCAAGTTACACTGCGTCTCGACTGCCTCCCTGGAAGTCACGCAGGTTAGTATTTATGAAGGAAGAGTTCATTCCAATGTAGATAGGGCACCATAACATATTAAGTCTACGTTTTTCTCAGCATCCTTCTGTAGAACCAGATTTCTATTGCTTCAAGATTCTTCTTCACCTTTGGGGATATTTTTCAGCATTCACTGTCATACAGAAGGAAAGATATCATGTATCAGTTTTACACTCTTGTACTCATGTCTTAGAGACATTCTTTATTTCTTAATACTTAGCACTTCTTGCTTCATTTCTGGAATATTATCATGCCTTTCTGAATACGCCTTCATATTTCGGTGTCGCCTGTTCCTTACTCTGTGGAAACACTACCGTATAAAACTCATTTCATATTTAAATTTCCGCATGATTTTGACGAGTTTATGATACAGAAAATGCGTTCTTTTTATGATGTAATAATATTTGTAATAATATTTCGAAATATTTTTTAAATTATGATAATCATTATTAAAACACAAAATAAATAATAGATAATAAATAATCTTTCTTAAAAACAAAAATAAAACATGATAATCTTAAAAACAAAAATAAAACTATGATAATCTTTATTAAAAACAAAAAATAAAGCAAGACAACAAAAAAAAAAATACGATGAAACACACTAAAAAACAGTTTGATACAATTTCTACGATATCCTTTCTTAGAAAGAATACGTATTTATTTATTGTTATTTATTCATTCATTTTATATCTTTATTTTTTTTTTTTCGATAACCTTATTCTCGTCGACTTTAATGAAAGAATAACACTGTGGGCGAACAAATTATTATTTTTAAATTTTACGGTAGTAAACTCAAACGTATATTCACTTTTTTTTCTTTTCCATTAAATTTTGAATTTTTAAAAAAAATTATTTTAACAATTATTTTTATTGCAAGAGTTAGTGATGGTAGCAACAATTTTTTTTCTTCTTTTAACAAAATACTCTCTAAGTGTAGTGATGTTTTTCCGTTGAATGGCCTTTAAAACGTCCAAGTTTGTTTTTGTTTTTTTTAACCAGCGTCTCTCTCTTTGAATCTTTTTCTCTATATGAAATTCTGTTTTACTATTTTAACATAAACATGAATTTTTCTTCAGATATTATCGAATTTTTTTTAACATAAACATAAATTTTTTTTAACATAAACATGAATTTTTCTTCATATATTATTTATTTAATTTTATTGAAATTTTTCTTTTCCAATATGAAATTCTGTTTTACTATTTTAACATGAATTTTTCTTCACGTATTATTTAATCTATCTGTTTGTTCTTTAAATGATCCTAATAAATAGAATCATCAGTTTTATATTTCCTTTAGCTTTCGATATTTCGTAATAATCTTTTAAAGTAAAAACAAAAAACAAAACAAAACAACAGAAATATAAATTAAATACGATGAAAAACAATTTCTACGATATTTTATAGAAAGAATACGTATTTATTTATATATTTATTTTTATTTATTTATTGATTTTATTTACTTATTTAATTTATCTTATTTTGATAACCCTATTTTCGACCAACGACTTTAATGAAAAAATAACTGAATATACAGTGGGCGAACAAATTATTACTTTTATTTTAAATCTCACAGTACCAATAAACAAAAACGTATGTAATCTTTTTCTTTTCCATTAATTTTTTTTTACAAGGACTAGTGAGTGTAGTAACAATTTTTTTTTAACAAAATGCTCTAGTGTAGTGATGTTTTGTTTCGTTGAGCCGTTGCTACGCTGAAGTTTATTTTTTAAACCAGCGTCTTTCTCTTTGAATTCCAATCGCGTCTATGTCAGCTGTCGCTTGGCAGCCCATTTAGGAGAAGGAAAACTCCGAACAACAACCCGCAACTCAAGGTGTTAATCGTGCCGAGGAGTGAATGGCTACTGCGTTATGAGGTCACAAACGATCCCCTACAGGCTTCGGGACCCTGTTTGTAAAAGACCGTTACCCAACGTGCCGGGCAACTTTGGGTGGACTTTTGGACCTGTGCATCACTCGTGGGAAAAATATGAGAAATACAAATAGAAATAAAAAGTCCAGTATGGCTCTTCCAGTGGATAAACAGGGAGCCCGTCCTTCAGGAGGGAACCTACGCGAGGTCGAAAACTCTGCCATAGGAACTAACTCCTACACAAAAAATAAATCTTCAGGTCCCCACAACCAGGATAATCCTAATGATGATCCTGAAAACTCTTCAGTTAGAGCTATAACCGTATATTTAAAGAAAGAACAAAATGAAATGGTCTCATGAGGAGTACAAGGTCGTTATGACTGCATTTCATGAAGCGTTACTCAAACCTCAAAAAAACATAACTCGCCAAACATATGACATTTGGCGTGAAAAAGTTGGTCAAGCAAATAGAAAGTATATTGAAGAAAATAAATTAGCCAATGTACGAAGATACATCATGCGAAATAACCGATTGACAGAGGCTGAAATTAATGAGATAAAAAGAATTGTAACCAGAGTAGACGAATCAACAAAATATGAAAAGGAACCGGAATCAGAAATAAAAAGTAACATCAAACAAGCCACAGACCATAATGTAGAAACCGTGATGCACACAAATCACTGTGAAGATAATGCTGTAAGTTTAAAAGTGCTGAAAATGTGTGATCTGAGTCAGTTACAAGACGAAAATAAAACGAGTTCAGAACACATTGAACAGAATTATTTTACGGAAAATAAGAACAGTATACAAGAAGCCAAGGAACTATTAAGCCCTACAATTCAGGACTCAAATTAATTTTGGATGAAGAAGACACTCATATAAATCTTAATGAAGCGATATATGCATCAGCAATAGCAGCAACAAAAGAATTGAACATCAAATTAAAAACAAGGCAGTCTCTCAGACATGAAGATTCACCTTGGAAAAGAAAAATAGAAAAAGAAATCGAACAACTTAGAAGTGAATTATCAGTACTGGATGAACTGACCAGAGGAATAAATGTAAGAACTAGGAAAAGAAGAAGAGTCGAAAAAAATACAACATTAGAAATGAAAATGAAGCCCTATCAACTAAGGAAAAAATAAAGCAAACAATACAACTGAAGACTCAAAGAATAAGACGCTATGAGAAAAGATCAAGATTCTACAGACAAAATAAGATTTTTCAAACCGATGCAAAGAAAGTTTACAAAGAAATAGGTAAAAAAAAGAATTGAAGTGACAGTCCCCCCCCCCAAAAAAAATGGAAGAAGTTACACAGTTCTGGGAAAAAATATGGGCTTGCCCTAAAGAACATAAAAAAGAAGTAGATTGGATTGCACAAGAGATAGAACGAATCAAAAATAGACCAGAACAGACATGGGCTGGAATTAGAGAAGAGGATGTTAAATTTGCACAAAAAAAAGCACACAATTGGAAATTTCCAGGTATAGATAAAATTCCTAACTTTTGGCTATATTATTTAAATACAGCACATAAAACCTAGCCAAAGAACTTCAAGAAATGGTTGACGATTCCACTAAAATTCCTGCCTGGATGACCAAAGGAATTACATTTCTTCTACCCAAGAATAGTGACACAAACAACGCGAAAAACTACAGACCAATTACATGCCTTCCGACAACATATAAACTATTAACATCTATTTTAACAAAACATACATATTTATTCTTAGAAAGAAATGACATGTTACCGCTTGAACAAAAAGGGTGCAAACGTGGCTGTTACGGATGTAAAGACCAATTGCTTATTAGCAAAATGATCCTGGAAAACTGCTACAGTACAAAGAAAAATCTTAGTACTTCCTGGATAGATTATCGTAAGACATTCAATAGTGTGCCACATTCCTGGATTTTGAAGATTTAAATATATGCAAAATATCACCCGTCATCATCAATTTCATCAAACAGTGCATGTCTATATGGAAAACAACCCTTTACCTCAATCATATAAATGGAACATATAAGTCTGATGAAATAAACATCAAAAGAGGTATATTTCAAGGTGATTCTTTATCTCCCTTACTATTCTGCATATCATTAATAGCACTAACCAGTCAACTTAACAAAACAGAATGTGGTTATAAAATAGGCCAAAAGAAAATAAGCCATCTATTTTACATAGATGAATTAAAGTTGTATGCTAAAAATGATAATGAGTGGAACGTCTTCTGCAAACTGTAAAATGCTTCAGCGAAGACATTGGAATGAGATTCAATTTGAATAAATGTGCTAAAGCTACAGTTTTACGTGGATCACTACAAGAAACATCCTCAATTAGCTTAGACCCTGCTGTAACAATAAAAGAATTAAAACCAGAAGAAGCTTATAAATACCTAGGTGTAAATGAGAGTGAAAACATTCACCATAAAAAAAATGAAAGAAATAGTGCGTAAAGAGTACTATAGAAGGCTACGAATGATATTAAAAACTGAATTAAATTCTCAGAACAGAATTACGGCCATTGATAGCCTTGCAATCCCAGTTGTCCAATATAGCTTCACCATCTTAACTGGACTCTAAACGACATCAGGCGAATGGATTCTAAAACAAAAAAGCTTCTTTCTAATTATAAGATGCATCATCCAAAGGCTGATGTAGACCGTCTATACATACCCCGTAAAGAAGGTGGAAGAGGTCTTATTCAGCTAGAATTGTCATACAAGACAACAATTATTGGCTTACTAACATACAAAGAAACAACAAAGGACTGGATGATACAATTAGTAAGGCAACATGAAGAAAGAAAGAAAAAATATTCAATAATAAAAGAAGACAGTAAATACCGATTTTAATCAAATTCGATACACTCATAGACAAAGACATAAGAAACGATATTCAGAAGTTTCAAGGTTGCAGTTCTTACAATAGTGCAGAAAATTTGATATCGATACCAGGAAATCAAAATTTGACTTACATCCATTCATTTTTCTTTCAGTCTACGGTTTCGCTTTAACTGGAAACAACTATTGCTTTTTAGTCTTTCGTGCCAACGTCCAAAAAGTCTGAGCTCCAGGACCATGGATTAGTTTTAAAGCTTTCATTACACCCGATCAACGCCGGGTTATACTGCTAGTTTATAGTAATCGGAATAATAATAATGGACAAAATAGTGTGAAGTGGATAATAAATTAATTAAAAGCAACGTTCTTCTTCACTTTTACAAAAATTCACAACGACATGTGAAATCCTGGTTTTCCCAAATAGAAAAGAGATTGACCATATGCTTAACGAAAAAGTCGAAACCAGATTTAGCAAGTAGATGTTAAAATGATTTTTGATCAATGGAAGCTACTTGTAAGATTTGGATGGATTTGGCGATCCAGAGTGAAATTCAAAAGGACTATATAAATGACCACTATTTGGGAAAAACCAGGATTTCACACGTGAATTTTTGTAAAAGTGAAGAAGAAAGTTGATTTCAATTCTTAATTTTTTATTCACTACAAATTCACTGGGTACACTATACTTTCTGATTTGTGCTACATTTGAATTTTGTTTCGAAAATCAGAATAATGACAAATGAGAAAGGGACCTAACGAACCTAAACTAGCGATTGAATTGCTTTGGAGATAAGAAAACCTGTTGAAAATCCCTAGTTAACGATTTAGAGAATAAAAAAAAAGAAAAAAAAAGAAAAGATACTATATGCTGGTGCTACATAATCACAGAAATTTACAAAATAAAAAAGGGATCATCATTTGAACACTTTTAACATCAGTAACACCTAAAATCAACAGCGCATATAACTCGAAACGAAAATAATATAATCAGACTCCCGAGTAGATACTTCCCTATCATTATGGTCTTAATCTGTACAAGTCAAGAGTCAACTGCTATCTATACTGCATATTCTCATAATCTGCACTTCTTATGATGTTGTAAACATCTACCTTCAATTGCTCTTGTCTCTTGTGTTGAGTCAATAATGTAACAATGTATAATGAGGCTTTTCAACATCCGTTTACATGTCTGCTATTCAGCTCTTAATCAGTAAGTCAGCTAAGTGCCATACGTGATACACGCTACAGCGATTATATCACGAAAGAGACCTGACTGACTGGACAGAAGATTTTCCTGCAGTAGGTTGCCATTACTTTCTGCGTTAGACCAGTTGCCAAACAAGACTTTAGCATCCAATCTGCCAGGTTATTTAGCTTATAGGTTGGGGAAGAGGTGGATTAATACCTTTATCATATAATATGTTGACTTTCTACACTACCTTAAACAAAAGGCTTGTAGAGAAACCGCATCAATACTTTAAAGGCGCAATCACAGTGTATTTGAAATGTCTCGATTCTTGGAAAACCTTTTCTTTCATAAACAGATTTGATAAATTTTAACCCACAGTAATTCTAGTTTTTCAGTCAAAATATACAAAATATGCCTGGTTGGAAACGGTTTATTTTCACCATTGGGGTTGGAGAGATACTCGAGAAAGGGTCAGAAGATTGCTATCACTTGACCCCAGTAAAACCACAAAACCTCTTGTGTGAACGTGACGATGTATAAACTACACGATAACTTCTTCTTCTTCTTCTTATTATTATTATTATTATTATTATTAGTATTATTATTATTATTATTATTATTGCGAACCTTTTAAGGTAGACGCCTTCTTACTCATCATTTAACTACAACAGCCTGTAACATTTTTCATCGTCTACTGTAAAGGCATTGAATATATTCCAGGTATTTTGCTTTTATTTTTACTGTTGAAATTCCCGATACGCAAGGCGATAACGACGCAGAGTCACGAGAAGCCATTGATTTGTACTTTCAAATCGGTCCTGCTGTGACGAAAGACAGAAACAAAACCTAGCGATCAATTTTTAGCTTATGTGTTTCTGTGCTTCTAATCGTCAGAATTGTTCACAGAATTGAATCTGTCCCAAAGTGCGTTCGTATTAACATTATAATTTCTATTTAGAGCTGCCCTCATGGGTATAGCTCATTGTTTGTGAGCAGAAGAACTACCTTAAAGGTCTCAATGCAAACCCAGATAAAAGAAACAGTGATATTGTGAGAAAGAACAATTTTTATGAACGATATCTTCAATTCTGGGAACAATTTTTATGAACGATATCTTCAATTCTGTTGTCTGCATTGTTAAGGCGTGGTATTGTGAGTTTGTGTATATCGGCTCGGAACGTGAAATTGGAGGGCCGAGTTCGAATTCCAATTGAATTTGATGCGTTAATTTACGCGCAAATACTCCTGATAAAGGTATTAATCCACCTCTTCCCCAACCTATAAGCTAAATAACCTGGCAGATTGGATGCTAAAGTCTTGTTTGGCAACTGGTCTAACGCAGAAAGTAATGGCAACCTACTGCAGGAAAATCTTCTGTCCAGTCAGTCAGGTCTCTTTCGTGATATAATCACTGTAGCGTGTATCACGTATGGCACTTAGCTGACTTACTGATTAAGAGCTGAATAGCAGACATGTAAACGGATTGTTGAAAAGCCTCATTATACATTGTTACATTATTGACTCAACACAAGAGACAAGAGCAACTGAAGGTAGATGTTTACTACATAATAAGATGTGCTGATTATGAGAATATGTAGTATAGATAGCAGTTGACTCTTGACTTGTACAGGTTAAGATCATAATGATAGGGAAGTATCTACTCAGGAGTCTGTTCTAAAAATTAAGAATTCTGGGGAAGAAACTGTTTCAGTGGATCTTCCTCCTTATTTATGGAATAAGAATGGAATGGGGTTGGTACGATTCTGTGTACATGGCATGAAGGGTCTTAGTTATAATGGTCTGAATAAGTGGAACTATGGAATTGAACACGTTTGAAAATTTGCACTGAAAATAGAGATAAAGACAGAGGCTAGCGATGTTTGAAACAATTCATTCACCACAAGGCCGCGAAAACGCTTTTTGCCGAAAGTGACGTCTGGGAAAATCCAGCTCAGATATCACAACCAGAATACCTTTTTTGTCTAATCTGACTTTTATACATCATCTCAGTAGGAGCTTGGTACTTTTTGAGGCAGTTACAATTTCTTAAATCTAACTGCATTGCAATATATGACTTCAAAAGAACGCCAAAGTAAAGCATATATTTCGCTGCCTCTAGCAAAGATGAGTACGCACAACAGCTGTGTATAATCTGCCATCTATTCAGTTGTGAAGGCAGAATAACATTCATAATATTTTTATTGCTTCGAAGCTCACAAGAAGATTAAATTTCGGTATAAAATGACCCATTAATGATTTGCAATGTCAAACAAACAAATCAACCAATTCTGAGAGATTACAATTTTTACCAACATTTTTAGTAATGGATCATACAAATGATTTGCTGTGAACTTCAGACCTAATGGATATCCAAGGCAATAAGCATCCTTGAGAAGACTACCGTTATTGACTATTTGTTGGGGATGAAAAGTTACTGGCTTGGTTTGTGGAGCATTGGATGCTACAAGCCATTTTCCCTATTCTGACCTGAGAGTTGGGTTAGAGGATATAGCAGCTGATAGAATCTGGCCATCTAGATTTTGGGAGGTACACTTTGTTGTGGACCATTAATAATAATAATAATAAGAAGAAGAGAGACAATAGCGAGGATCTGTTCATTCTCTTTATTACCAGTTATTAAATTTTAGTATCAGTTATGAAATCTCTTGCCGCGTGTTAACTCTCAATCAGCGCCTTATTGTTTTACTTTATGCAATACTCATGTCGCCGAGTAGTGATATATACAGTAGTGTGCAAAACTATTTTATCTTTTATGAAGCATCAAAATAAAGTTTAAAATCACCCCTGTTCTAACACTTTTGCACACTACCGGTAATGTGCAAAAGTTTTTTTGTTTTTTTTATAAGCGTTTCACCCCGAGCAAGGAATGTCACTGCCACTACTGCGCAGGGGGCTACATAGAGTGGAGAAAGGATGATTAAATATAGGAAATGTCAGAGGGTGAGTGATAGGCGGGTAAGGATACCGAGAATGAGGGTTGGGTAGATGAGAGTGTTCTGAGAATAACTGGGAGTTAGTGTGATAGGAGGTGTCTATTGACCCTACATTTAAATACCTGGAGATTGTAGCTGTCGGGAAAGCAGACTTGTGGAAGGGAGTTCCACAGGCGGGAAGCGCGAGAAAAGAAGCTGTTGGAGTAGAATTTACGGTTACATCTTATTTGTTTAACTGTAAAAGGGTGGGACCTAGTTGCTAATCTAGTATCTCGTGTAAATTCGTGCTTAGGCGGCACCAGTGATCTAAGCTCATCGGAGCAGTAGCCATGAAAGTACTTGTAGAAGAGACACAAGGAAGCCACATCACGCCGGTGAGAGAGTGGTTGCAGCCGGTCTGCCAAGTCAGTATCAACCACGTTACAGATCCTCCTTTGTATTTTGTCAAGAAGCCCAAGGAGAGCAGCAGGGGCACCCGACCATATATGGCAGCAATATTCAATACACGGGCGGATGGTAGATTTGTATATGTGCAGAATAGATTCAAGTGGGAAAAACTTCCGGGCCCTGCACAGGGAGCCGACTTTTATAGCAGCAGATTTGGCAATGGATTCGATATAGTCATTCCATTTGAGGTCCGCCGAAAGTGGAAGGCCAAGGAGGCGTAGTATTTTACTCTCTGGGAGGCTAGCCTGTCCCATGCTAATGGGAGGTAGATGCGATTGTCTATGGTGGTTAGTTGATAACAGCTTCGTTTTAGAGGCATTGAAATTTACCAGCCATTTCCTACCCCAGGCCACTACGGATTGGAGGTCCCTTTCAAGTACGGCAGCGAGGTTCACTTTGTCGTCCACACCTGGTTTTTGATCGATGCGAAGGTAGATTGTTGTGTCATCGGCATACATGCCAACTTGGGATCTAATTGTGTCGGGGAGATCATTAATGTAGATCGGAAAGAGTGTGGGACCTAGGATAGAACCTTGCGGGGCGCCCGCGTTCGTATGGTAGTTTTGGGAGGCATGCCCATTTAATACCACCTTCAATGTGCGGTTAGAGAGGAAAGACTGGATGAGGTCAAACAGATGTCCAGTTATCCCGTAGCTCCGCAGTTTGCACAAGAGGCCAGCATGCCAGACCCTGTCGAATGCTTTGGAGATATCCAAGGCAACGGTTTGGGCTTCACCGTTCTTGTCGAGTGCCTGGTATATGTACTTGGTAATGGTCGTTAGCATATCAGCAGTAGACCTGGTGAAGCGAAACCCGTACTGTTTGTCAGAGAGAAGCCTGTTGGCCGTGAGACGACAGGGGGGATTTTCCTAAAAAACCTCACTGAAATTCAAATACAGGGTGAAACTGCCAATTAAATTTGATTATTTAAAACTAAATGCGTTTACCATCATACCCAGGACCCTAAAAAGTTAGTTGTCGACTAGAGGCTTGTAAATGGATTTGCAGAAATTGTGAGTAATGCTGGTCATTTACGAGGAATGGAGCTTGAAGTCGGGGGAGTTTATGCTATTCACTGTGTGGAGTTTGTAACAAATGCTGCTATGGTTATGAATAGGTGATAACAACACGTGACTAAAATAGCCTTACATTTCAAAGACATTTTAAAACGCGCACGCCGAAATCTGAAACAATTTTTATTAGCGGTTAGTTGCCGTAGTTTTAGGTGAAGAACATCTGCAATTTTTAAAAACGTTTTTGTAATTAAACTGGCGGAGTACTGTTTTCTAATCTAATGGCGCTTTGCTCGGATGCACCCAAGCGTTTGTATCTGTTGCTGTGCGATGGACAAGTTTGGAATAGGAGAGATAGGGAATTGAACCGTGTCTCTCGTAACGAATAACAGACGTGAATTAATCACTGCGCAAACCCCTTGGACAGGTAATAGAAATAAACATTTATTTTTGTCTTCGTGGTTTTCGCCCTCAAGATTAGAGATGTAAGTGAGTGGTTGGCATACCTGAGCCGAAAGGTAGGTCTTCTTGGCTGTCAACGGCACAGACTTACCATTTCGGTAAAGGGGGGCAAGAAACACATTTCTTTCTCCCACCCACCTCTTCCAATTACCATGTATCACTCACCACTATATATATATATATATATATATATATATATATATATATATATATATATATATATATCTTCTAAGTGTGTCGCTCGGTGAGTAAGCTGAGATTGGCCTGTTGAGGCATCAAGCTGATTCAAACTGTTTTGCAAGTGTACTTATCAGAAATGCTGTAATAAGCTGAGAAAAGAATTGCAGAGAAAATATCTCAAATTCTCAGATGAAATGTTGTTATTCCAAGAATTATTCGATGAAATATCCTCATATTTTTTGCATTAATCACAACGTTTTGATCGCCCATTCTCTAATTTCATATGTTTTACCCGGACTTATGAAATGAAATCTTGGTTTGATTAAATTATTATTTCGATTTAAAAATTCCATATACTTTCAAGACGTAGACAGTCTTGTCTCTTCAGATTTCTCCTTGCAATATTATCTATGAATCGCTCTGAATTCTTGGCAAAAATTGTCTTAAGGTTTCTTATTGATGGCCGCCCAAAGCTAGAGAACCCAGTCTACACTGCTATTTAATCTGGTAACGAGAAAAGAAGGGTTCATGTCTTTTCCATGTGTATTTATACTAAACTTAACATGACTAACTAGCATGGAGTTTGAACTCAGAGCATCCATTTAAATGTCGAAGCTGATGTCCTTTACACTAATCACGAAACTTATTGCTTGAAATAGTATTGCCATATTTGTTGTTTTGATGACAGTTCTTTTAGGTTTTGTACTTTACAGTGTTTTGACCTTGGTTAGCGAAATATTGTCAAGTATCTTATCTTTGGTATTTTAATTACAGTATTATGACGTTAGGCTAAGTGCATTGTTAGCCTAAAGTGTATTTCGGCATCAAGTATTCTTTCAAACATGTTGAGTAGAATAATATCTACAAGTTCTGTCGATCCAATTCCCGAATTAGTTGTTTTATATAATCGATGTGCGTTTTGATGTAATAGATATCGGCTCGGAATAGGAAATCCGTAGGGCCGTGTTCGAATTCCAGTTTAATCCTTTACATTCACTTACGAGCAAATACCCTTGAGAAAGGTATAAATCCATCTCTTCTTCCTCCAGTTATGGGTCGAATAGCAGGAAAGATTGAATTCTATAGCCTTGGTTGGCAACCAATCTAAGGAATGGCAACATACTCCCAGATTATCTTCTGCCTAGTCAGTCATGAAGTGAAAAAAACAAAAACATGATCGCCTAAGCGATTAAGTGGCTGATGATATAATCGATAAATTTACAAAATATCCAATTTGACCGTTTCAATGACATCATCTTGAATCACTTGAAATCGGTTCCCAAAAACGAAAGAACGCCAGAATTAAATAAAAACATTTACATAAACATACACAAAATACAATTCTCACAAATGAATGTTGCAACAATTAAAAATACTTTTCACTGAGTTTTTATTGAAATATATATATATATATATATATATATATATGTAGTCATCCGCAGACAGATCTGTTTCTCTGTATCACAGCTCATCAGTACGATTAGACTCCAATTGCTTTTTAACCCAGTTTTGAAAACCGACCGAATTGGCGTCTGTCGGCGATTCTACCTATGAGCTATGGGCGCTCGGTAGAAGAAAGCAGACTTTTTAGCGTGTATATTATCATTATGCAAGCCCAATAGTTGAGAGTGTTCTAATTCATTACTGAATGAAATATATATATATATATATATATATATATATATATATATATATATAATTAAATAGGATTAATTCAAAGACGTTGAATGACCATTTCGATATGAAATCCCCACAGGGGATAACACATCACCTCAGCAACAAAAAAATCCTATCTGAAACTGGAGAAAAAGTCAGTCTATTTTTCCTTTTTAAATAGATTTGCAAAAAAAATAAAAAGAAAGAAAAAGAAAAAAAGCAAAAGATAAAATAAAATAAAATCAAATAAACAAGAAAAGAAAAATTGGCATCGTCTGGGTTCGCAAAAAAGGAAAGAGAATTGTAACGTAAAAGGAACAGACGGCGTGTTGAATTGATATTAGGTTAAGCAAAACGGAAAAAAGGTGGGAGGTAAGAGAGATAAAGGAAGGGAGGAAAAAAGAAAAGAAAGAAAAAATTTTTCATATATTACAGGCCTTTTTCTAATACTTCAACGTTTTTGGGAAGTTAGGTTATTGAATATGTCCAGCGTCTGTAATATATAAAAAAATTCTTTCTTTTCTTTTTTCCCTCCCTTCCTTTGTCTCTCTTACCTCCCACCTTTTTTCCGTTTTGCTTAACCTAATATCAATTCAACACGCCGTCTGTTCTTTTTACGTTACAATTCTCTTTCCTTTTTGCGAACCCAGACGATGCCAATTTTTCTTTTCTTGTTTATTTTATTTTATTTTATTTTATCTTTTTCTTTTTCTTTTTCTTTCTTTTTAATTTTTTTGTAAATCTATTTAAAAAGGAAAAATAGACTGATTTTTTTCTCCAGTTTCAGAAAGGTGTTTTTGTTGCTGAGGTGATGTGTTATCCCCTGTGGGGATTTCATATCGAAATGGTCATTCAACATCCTTGAATTAATCCTATTTAATTTATATTTGCTCTGTAATATTTTATTACATGGAGCTCTCTTCCTGTATCATTTTTTAATATTAAAATAAAATTTTAATATTAATTAGGATCGGGTTTTTTTAATTTACCTTCCTGCTTTTTCCGCTTGGATTAAAGTATCTGAATGAATATATATATATATATATATATATATGAATATATATATATATATATATATATATATATATATATATATATATATATATATATATATATATTCATTTCATTCATTCATCATATTAGTTACAACTAATGATGTGTAGGGCAGCAACAAAGTTTCTCCACCTCTACCTATCTTGGGCCAGACTAGTCAATGAACCCCAAGAGTACTGCATAGCTTTCATCTCAATCTCCACCGTACTTCTCCATGTCGTTCTTGGTCTTCCCCTCTTTCTTTTGCCATCTGGGGTCCTATGGAGGGCTGTTCTTGTGATTGACTGTGGATCTTTCCGGAGCATATGCCAAATCCATCTCCACCGTCTTCTTGTAATGATGGTGCCCATGTTTTATTTCTTGCATCTCTTCAACAGGTCTTCATTGGAGATCTTCTCTGGCCAAAATATTCTCAGTATTTGTCGGAGGCATATGGTGAGAAAGGATATATATAACACCACCCACGGTTTCTGATATAATTCCTGAATTGGATCTCTGTAATCTTTGCAGTTGTCCTTAAGAAATATGTTCCAGAATTGTTTCCTGTTCACTCTAAACTCTACAATAAATACTTTTCTGTTTCTTGTTTATCTAATGATCTCTCCTGTTGTTCCACTCTTTAAGAATTTAGGTGAACTGTCTGATTCTTCTGATTATCGGCCCATGAGTCTTCTGTCTGTTTTGGCAAAATACTAGAGGCTGTAATCAACTCTGAATTGTTAAAACACTCCACTTTGCAGGATCTTCTTTCAGATATGCAATATGGCTTTCGTTTTCCTAGGATCACTCTGCCGACATACTAATGATTATTTCTGAAAGAGTTTATCAAGCCTTAGATAAAAATAGTGAAGTTCTGACTTGCATTTAATATCGGGAATGCATTTCACAGGGTTTGACAGACTTGTCTTCTTCACATGTTGGAAGGGTATATTATTTCGGGTCAATGTTTTAATACTGATTGATGCTTTCTTATCAAATTGAAAAATGAAAATTATCTTCAATGGCCACTCTTCTAGATCTTTTTGCATCAAAGAAGGTGTCACTCAGTTCTTAAAGTTGTTCCTACTTTTCATGAATGGGTTTTTTGATGTCATTTGTTCTCAACTTGATATCTATGCTGATGAAACCACTATTTACTCCTACATTAATAGAAAATCTGATCGGTTGGATAAAATGAAATTGGCAATTAACCCCAATAATGATCCGTTTGTAACTGGAGTCGTGGATGTCTTTTTAACATTAAAAAACGAAACAGTTTTTTTAATCGTCTGGGAGATCCTCCTTTTTGCCATTTATCAGAATGGCTCATGCCTACCTCCAGGATAATAACTCATTGTACTTTCGTCGACTAACGTTCTCTGCTTCCATGAAGTGGCAAGATTATATTGAATTGTTAGGTCTGCTGTTAGGAAATTTAGTTCACTGTATCGTGTTACACATTTTTTCTTTCCAGAACCTATATTAAGTATTTAAAAGTTTTGAATATTACTAATACATTTATTATGCCGTTCCTGCTATATATTCTCCATAGAATTTGCAATGTTATTGGTGGTGATCTTGCATCTCGACTTCAGTAATTTTCCCACTGAGATTTCCCCGTGCCTTTTTTAATAAATTGTAACTGTTCTGATGAATTTTCTTCTATGGTACTTCGATTTTATGAATTTAAGCCAAGTACTAGATTGGAGTCCCATCATTAAACAGTTGAAATAGCTTGATATAACCGTAAGCTATTTGGTAATAGTTTATTCTCACGCAATCTCGCTGGTGAAACTCTCCTTAGTCCTCTTGTTTCCAAGTCAATTTTATTTTTCTGAAGTTTAAATACAAGAAAAAGAGCTGCGAGGTAATTAGATCCTGTCAATCCAATCAAATTTATAATCACTGGTATATGTCATAAATACTTGATATTTAAAATTGAGTGTTAGGCCCAACAGTCATGGTCCTGGGTATGACGGTAAACTGCATTCGGCAGCAAGGCTTCTGATTGGGAGGTTGTGAGGAGCATGGAACCACCTCTTAATTGCTGTTGTTCCCAGGTCTGCCCTGACCCAGGGTGGTAGCACCTGTTAGGGTCCCAGCTATGGGTAAATAGTTAACCCCTAGACCGGGGTCAAAATGCTATGAAAGTATTTACCAACAAAACTTTTTTGAATGAAAAATGTTACCAACAAAACTTTTTTGAATGAAAAATGTTACCAACAACTGTGATTTAAAACTGTTGATAGGCCGTTAAACAGGAAGAAACAAACAAACAAACCAACAGTCATGCTATGGTCAATGGACAGCATTAGACGGGAGCTGTTACAGAGGATGCGAGGTATGATTTGAGGAAACTCTAATTTAAGTAAGATGCATTAATTACTATATATATATATATATATATATACACCATTAAAATCGTTCGTATTGTTGTCTCAATGTTTGTTGTAATATTCACAAAGTTTTTTAGTCGTTGTAACACATCACTTAATAAAACCCAGATCTGGAGAATAAAGTAGATGTGGAAGTAATTCGAAGTGCAATTCATGTCGTTGAGATCGACTTGTGACACTGTGCGTTGTCTTGGTGAAAGATCACTTTTTTCTTCTTCATTTGTGGCCGTTTTTGGGCGATTTTTTTCCTTCAAACGCACCAATAATAATATATAATAGTCACTATTAATGATTCTTTCTTTCTCAAAGTAATCGATAAACAAAATACCTTGCACATCCAAAAACACCCTTACCTACTGATGTTTGCGTCTTTGGTCACTTTGGAAGGTTTTCACCTGATGCTGTCTACACAGCTGACAGCTGATTTAACTTTGGCAGAGAATTGGATCTATGTTTCATCTATTGTCACATATTTAGCATACCACCTCTTAACCGTTGTTTCCGATGGAGCAGAGTCTGAATAACACTTATCAAGCCATTGCATTGATTGAACAGTATTTTTCTTATCAGAAAGTAATGCTTTATCAACACACGATATTCAGATTTTTCCATTGTTTTGAAAATTTGCAACAGTAGCTTCACTTAAATAACTGTAATTTGTAAACAAATAATCCGATTAAGCCCAAATTTTGGCATGTGCTATTTTAAAGGTTAGTACTTCATAAAACGGATGTGCGTTGTGGTGCATTGGATATCGGCACGGAACGAGAAATCGGGGAGCCGAGTTCGAATTCCAGCTGAATTCATTGCATTCACTTACGCGCAAATACCCTTGGGAAAGGTATTAATCTGCCTATTTCTTACAGTTATGGGTTACCCCATAACTGGAAGAAATAGGCAGATTAACAAAAAAATAAAAAACAAAAAACGGTGAACAAAAAAATAAAAAACAAAACAAAAAACACAGTGTTGAGTAAAAGGGGAGATAACTGATACTGAGATATCTGAAAGAGGCATGAGTCATGGAATTAGAACAATCAGAAAGAAACAAAGGATTCTGTTCAAAATTCCAATTCCCTGAAGTACAACGGCCAAAATAGACGAATGTTAAACTTATAAATATATAAGATAGATTCTAGATAGAAAATGTCTAACACGACTCAGTGAACCAATATTTTTAGTAACAGACAATGAATTCAATGTGTCTTTCCAATTCTTCTCAGCCGAGAATGTTATCTTAAGAAGGCGCAACGAGTCACTTACCCGAAGGTTAGAATCAGACATGCTGATTGACAGCAGAAAGAGCTTTCTCAGATGATTAACAGAAAAAAGTTTCTTCTTGGAGAAATTTAAATTAATATGCCATTCCATTATCCCAGTTGAAAGTAGATTGTAGGTCATTTTGACCTTATTGAACTGATCAGATTTAACTGATCAGATTTACTGTCGAGACAAGCGTAAATGATTTTGCAATCTGCATAAATACTAAGTTGATAACTGATGACCTCAGAAAGGTCATTGATGAAAATTGGGAAAAACGTACGTTTAAGGATAGAGCCCTGGGGGACGTCCGCCTTAGTACAAAAATAAAAAATATTGACCGTTTTCATTTCGCCATTTGTTCAGAACTCCTGATTCATTTAAAAAATTCTTCTGTAAATATCATAACCTTTCAACTTGTGAAGAAGGCATTTATGCAATATGCAATGTCTAAAGCAATATCCAAAATTTCATGTTTTTTAAAAGATTGGCAGACTCTTTCAGCAATAATCGTTAGCACGTAAGCAGTTAACTTTGAGAGATGAAATATTCCTTTTCCGAAAGAAAATCCTGAGATGTAAGATTATTAATTAAATCATAGTTTATTGAAGCTTCAATTAGTTTACCAAATGAGGTAGAAAGCTAACAGTTCGAAAGGTCAGATGGTTCACATGGATTCTTACAGATTGGAAAAATAGTCGAGATTTCCAACAAGTCGGAAAGCAAGAGTCAGCCAGACGTTTATTTTACAGTTTCGCAAGTACAAGAGTACATTTCTTACGAGTTATTATATCGATACACCATCAACTTGAAATGATTTGTGTGGATCCAGATTAGAGTTGACATCAGAAACGATGCATATCGCTTAAAGGGTACTGAGTTCTATGTGGAAAGTCACTGCTTGTGGAAATCTCTCCAGGATTCATACTTTCCCGTCAACTTTGATCTTCAAAATTTTAAATGCAATATCAATAAAAAATTCAAATGCAATATCAATTGTTATCGACTATCTTCTTGATTACTTTTCTTTTATTCTCGTTCCTTAATAATGTTTTTCTTTTCCTTATTTTTTCACACTGAGTGTCCCCTTGTGTCATAGTGTCTTGCATAGAGTGATATAATTAAAAATATATTAATTATAATTTTAATTTTAATTTAAAAGTATGCCTAAATTCATAGGAATATATTTTAAATGAGGATATATTACAATACGCTTTAAAAATGCAAAGGAGAGATCAGTCCTTTCTTGAAATAAAGTTGGAGGAATTTTGCAAATAAAATATGATATATCTGATTTTATGTACAGAGAAAACGAGTTTATCCCCCATCTGAAAGGAAGTCAACATAACAGAGCAGAAACCACGACTGAAATAGTATGCGCTAAGTACTGTTAAAAGATCTATGATAGAGATGAACAACATGTGAGAGTCTCTGATTACTAAATTGGCGGCAAGGCAAGATGAAACCGTAAATTCTATCCCAACAGTTTCTTCCATCGAACTTCTCCCTTGTAAAAATCTCTTCTGGTTACATGTTTTCCAGCAATCTTTGATATTCAGCTATTTAAATGCAGTGCCAATCGTTATCTATTGTCTGCTTGATTAGTTTTCGATAATCCTTGTGCATTAGTGACTTTATTGACTTGTTATAATACTCTACAAAGACTTGATAACCTTGACATTTTCAGATAATATCTTAGGTTAATCAAGAATCTATATTGGCAGCAAACTGCTTAAGTACGGATAGGAAGTAAATTCAGTCGGCATACAAGGGGCGTAAGACAAGGATGTGTTCTCACCGGATCTTTTCAACCTGTACAGCGAAACAATTATGAGAATAAAAGCCTTGACAATATTCATCATTGGCGGCCACAATCTCAACAATGTAAGATACGTGGATGACTCGGTGCTGATAGCAGACACGGAAAGGAAAATGCTGGACCTTCTACAGAAGGTAGCAAAAGAAAGCGAAAAGAAAGGACTAAGCATAAACTTCAAGAAAACTGAATGTATGGTCATCAGCAGAAAGAACCCAATATTCTAACTAAAAGTAAAAATTTTAGTACCTGGGAAGTGTCCTGACAGAGGATGGAAAGTACAACATGAAGATCCAAAGACATATGTGATAGGTACCGACTTGGCGGCTCGACTACAGCCACTTTCCCACCGACGGGATGTGGCTTCCCTTTGTCTGTTCTATAAATACTTCCATGGCTTCTGCTCCAAAGAACTTAAGTCACTTGTGCTTTGCAACAGGTGTTTACTCGTGCAACCAGACTAGCAACTGGGTCTCACCCATTCACGGTTAAATCAACCAAATGCAGATGACAATTCTACTTCTGCAGCTTCTTTTCTCGCACTTCCCGCCTGTGGAACTCGCTTCCTTATTCTTGCTTTCCTGACGGCTACAACCTCCAGGAATTCAAATGCAAGATCAATACTCATCTCTTACCCACTTGACCCTAGTTCTTTCCTCACCACCCTGTATATCTGTTCCTTTCTCTTTACCTCTGCAACTCTCATCGCACCTGTATTCCCTTCCTTCTCTTGCTCCTTTCTATATGGTTTGTCCTCTTCTTCACTCTCTTCTATCTAGTGCTTTTACTTTTATTTAGACCCCCAGCACATCAGTGGCGTTACCGCCTTGCTCGGATTGATATGATTAAAAAAAGAAACATTAGCATGGTCAAGGACTCATTTCAGAAGCTTACCAGAGTCCTGAGTAACAGGAAAATCTAATTGGAAACAAATAGAAATGTACTGAATTGCTATGTGATATCTGTCCTTCTGTATGGAAGTGAATGTTGGACAATCTCATCAAGGATGAAAGAGAGGCTTGAGGCAGCAGCAGAAATATGGCTTTACAGAAGGATGCTGAGGATAATGTTGTGGATTTGGGGTTAAATCCAATAAATACACAACGCAGAGTAATACAAAAGAAAACACAATATATTGAAGAGAAATATATACAGAGAGGGTTAGTAGAACGTCGTACAATACGGTTAGTGGAATACGAGAGAATGCGAGATAATACGAGACGTGAGACTTAGCAATGTTACCCTCAGGACTAGATCGCTGGGATACACTACTGTTACACTCTGATATCACTCTTTAGTCCACTAATGACTACTACTATATATAGTCTTAGGAAGAGTCCATATTAGTGTAAATAGGGAAGGTGCAACAACAGATAACATGGAGCAATGATGAGGTGTTGAAGAGGATGTAAATGAGAAAGAAAACAAAATACGTAACATCAGGACGAAACAGATGAGGTAATAAGGAAGGAGGGCTAGGAAAATTAATACTCACAGGATGGAGAGAAGGAACGTGTAAGAGGAGAAAGCAGCACGAGACCTATGAGCAAATGGATGGCAGAACGGGGTTTGGAAAATAGGCAAAGAGAAAATATATTGAGACTGACAAGAGACAGAGCCTAGTGGAAGTTCATGATTGCCTACATCCTGCAGGGACACGGTGTATTAAGAAGAAGAAGAAATGATATAACATACATATATTATATGAATCATTATCATTATTCAACAAATTATTCAATTTAACGTCGTAATCTTTGTTACTTTTAGCATACCTTTCGTATTTTTTTGGCATTCGTCAAGTGAATGCTATATCGATTGATTTTGCTTTTCATGTTTGTTTCATTTTTCTTTTCAGAACTTTTTGTCAAAGATTTCATTCACTCAAATGCAAAAAAACAATGTTGCCTAGGTACCGGAATTCTTTGAAGATAATTGATCGTAGGAACAGATAAGGAATGACAAGAAATTATATCCTCTTGAGAATCATTTATTATTTTCTTGTCTATCATTAGATTAATCTTTCTTTTTATTGTTAATCCTTAACTATTAGCCCCTTTGAAATGGATTAAATAGTATATTGGGTTTGATTTGTTTTGTTTTACAGCATATCAACATGAATGTGTTATTTAATGCCGACAAGATTTTTACAATAGATTCATATGAATAGAATTCTTATTTTTTCGTAAGAAATAAGTTTAGAGATCAGGTTTCATTGAAGTATTTTTGTAAAGAGGGTTTTGTCGAGAGTCAGATGTATTATTTGTATTTTTTCTTCAAAAACATATTTCTGTTAATATTTTTTACCTCAAAATATATTGTTGGTAATATTTTTTTCTTTAGAAATGTATTGCTGGTAATATTTTCTTCTCCAAAAACGTATTCCTGTAGTTTTTACTATAAAAATCGATATTTATACTTACATAGTGTTTTGATTCCGGTTGGGGGTTAACAATTTGCCTATAGCTGAGACTCTAACAGACACTACGATCCCTAATCAAGGCGGACCTGAGAACAACAGCAATTAAAGGGTGGTTCCATGCTCCTAAAAAGTTACCAATTAGAGGCCCTGTTGCCGGATACAGTTTATCCTGAAACCCCGGGGCACCTCATTGGCGGAGTTGGGTGGTACCACTCTGCAGAAGCTCCAGCCGACAGGGCGGAGAAGATTGGGCTCTTCAATGTCAAAAGGCCTCCTTTAAAATGTAGCGAATAAACAAGAAACCACTTCACACATATAAAGAAACGTATGTTGTAAATAAATAGGGGTTTTGAGATTTAATAATAAGGTTTTAATAGTAAGACTGATCTGTTCGATAAGATCAAGTTGGCAGCTGATCCCACTATTAAATGGGGCAAGGAATGACTCGTTAATTTTAACACATCCAAAATGAAGCTGTATTTTATTAATCATTGAGAGACCGCTTTCTTTTTTCATTTACATGGTTAATGCTTAGTTTCCTCACACCAAGCTAAAGTTATCTGTTGACATGAAGTGGAAAGATTATATTTAATCAATTGCTAGGTTTGCTACTAGGAAAGTTGGTTCACTGTGTTGGGATCAACATTTTCTTATCTCCAGAATCTATATTACACATTTATAAGTCTACCATTTGTCCATACTTTGAATATTGCTGCCACCTCAGGTCTGGTACCTGGCACTGAATGAGACACTGAAATCCGAAGACAGATTGAATCCAACAGAGACAGAGGAGAACACGGCACATCATCCTTGGCAAGCTTGAGAAAGTGGGTGGTAAAATTACGAAAAGGCTGCAATATACAAGAAAATGTGGAGAGCGATAGTCGCCTCCATCTTGAGGGCACACATCACAGAGAAAGAGAGAGAGAGAGAGAGAGAGAGAGAGAGAGAGAGAGAGCAAAGAATCATTTTAGCTTGGTTATATCAGGAAAATGTTTTTTTTTTTGTTTTTTTTTTTGCATTGGCACCTTCTCTTTCTCACTCATAAAATCCAAACGTGGGTACCTCGAAGTGGTGCAATGGCTAGCAAGCTTCTCTTGCTAGAACCGTTACGATTGTGTAGTGAGTTCGATCCTCACTTGGTGTCCCATACATTCGGCCTTGTGCCACAATTAAGCTAAGCTTAGAAAATCACCATAAAACCCAGACGATAGAGAATATCAGACAATCAAACTATTATGAGGAAATATATTAGAAATTCACTTTGAATCTTTTGCTAATTAAATGACATTAAACGCCTATGATTTCAGTAAATTAGCATCCTTGTTACAATATTTTGGAAGAGGCATGACTAGTTGAACTAGAACGATCTATCCCGGTTAACGAAAGAAAGGATTTTGTTCGAAATTCTAATCATCTGAAGCAGGTCGGCCGAAAGTGAACAAAAGCCGAAACGTCGTGAATATGGCAACAAAGATGAAGGCAACAGTCCGAACAACGTAAATAGTATAAATAATTGCAATACATCATCTCAGAAATATTGACAAATTAGCATCCATATTGTATGAATCACACACTAAAATATACTTCTTTTCATGTGTATATGTGTGTATTACGTAGAGACGGTTCGTGAAAGAGAGATAGGTTGTTTAGTATGCCTGTGTGAAATTGAGTGCATAGATAAGAATAACTATGCATATGTTTGAGTGAATAAGAGAGCGTATGTGAAAGTGTGTGTGTAAGGGGATGGTATTCGAGTATTGAGTGTGTGTGTGTACATATATAAGAAAAAGTATGTGTGATGATATGAGAGTTTATGTATGTGTGTTTGCAAGGAAGAAGTTTCTATGTTTGAGTGTGTGCGATTGTATATCATAGAATGTATGTGGAAATAAAAGAATGTGTATATGTCTGTAACAGTGACTTAATATTTAGATATGAGTGTGCATGCGTGCTTCAAGGAAGGACAGTGTGTGTGTGTGTGTGTGGAAGTGGCTAACTATGTGCAAGAAAGAAGTGACCGAATGTGTAAGCGTCTGAGTCCACGAATGGGTGAGAGAGCGTATGAAAGTGAAAGGGTGTGCATGTGTCTGTGTGAGAAATACCGTATGTGTGTACCTGAGACACAGAGCGAGAGAGAGAGAGAGAGAAAGAGAGAGAGTGAGAAAGAGAGAGAGAGAGAGACAAACAGACAGACAGAGAAAGTAGGCACATGTGTGTATGAGAGTGTATATAAAAGACGAAGATGACGTGTGTGCGCGTAAAATAAGTCTGTGTGTGCGTGCATAAGGGAAAGACACCGATTGTGGGGGAGCGACAGAGAATAAGAGAGAATGATAGTGTGTCAAGTTGGGCTTTCAAGGGAGTCACAGGTACGCTTACTTAACAAGCTATGTACGTGTTAAGACATTGCGCGCATATACTGCAAAGTTCCAAGAAAATCAACGGAGAAAACCGTCGGCAACTTGGCGCTAACGCCATCTCGTGACGCAAAGAACGAAACATTTGAAAGGCGCATGCGCACGCGAAACCACAAAAAAGAAAAATATTTATTTTTCAAAAATATAACTCTTAGCCATTCTATGATAGAATATCACAGAATGTTTCAAATGTCCTTTTTTATATTTCTATCCGTCTCTCTATATGCTTTATGGAAATGTCTAAATTTTATTTTCTTGTCTTTTTCAATCTATCTATGCTATTCTGTTTTTATCTATCTATCTATCTATCTATCTATCTATCTATCTATCTATCTATCTATCTATCTATTGCAGTCTGTTCTATCTATCTATCTATCTATCTATCTATCTATCTATCTATCTATCTATCTATCTATCTTAGGCTCTTCTTGATCTATCTATCTTATGCCCTTCTATCTATCTATCTATCTATCTATCTATCTATCTATCTATCTATCTATCTATCTCATTCTTTTCATGTCTATTTCTGTATGTTTTACTACCAACAGATTTAACATAAGTTAACTCACTTTCATCTCCCAGATTCCCTTTTTCTCTCTATCAAATTATCTGCTATATGCAACCTAACACACGACTATCTTCATTAGATGATCCCCCCCCCCCCCCAATCCGTTTCCATGATCGTTGCAATATGTGTTGAATACTGACGCAACAAACGCACAAAAGCCACGATCAAACGCTCGGTGCTCCACACCTTAAACACTACAGTCATATCATTCCCCACCTTTGCCTGTTGCGGCTTCACAAAATAACTTTCAATTATGCAACTATAATTTTTTTATGAATATTTAGGTGTGCGTTTCTTTGTTTTGATTTTTCGGTCAAAAAGCTGTCAACCTCGTTATGCGTTGTGTCATTGAGATGCAAAGCAGAATCAGAGGATTACACTTCTTGGCCAAATGTCTCTGACGCAGTAATGTCGATAGTTATTAGTAGGGTCAGTGCAAGTTTCTCCTGAACCATGAATTAATGATCAATCAGTCAGTTAAGTGCCATACATGATACATGCTTGGGTGATCATGTCTCGAAAGAGACATGACTGACTGGGCAGAAGATTATCCCGCAGTAGATTGCCATTGCTTTCTGCGGTAGACTGGTTGCCAGCCAAGGCTATAGAACCCAATCTGTCCTGTTATTTGACTCATATCTAGAGGGAGAAGAAATGTATTGCATTATTATGTAGGAATAATCTGTCTTGTTATTTAACCCATAACTGGAAGGAAGAGACGGATTAATACCTTTCCCAATGGTATTTGCGCGTAAGTGAATGCAAGGAATCCAACTGGAATTCGAACTCGGCTCTCCGATTTCTCGTTCCGAGCCGATATCCATTGCACCACAACGCACATCCTACGACTACGACCACGACATGATACGACTCCCAATTACATTTTAATTTTCATTAGGTTGGGATTCATATAAAATACACATTTTATTATCTCCTATTTTTTTTTAATCGTTTTACCTCAAGCAAGGCAGTAACGCCACTGATGTGCAGGGGGCTACATAAGAGAAAAAGATTAGATAGGAAGAGAGTAAAGAAAAAGACGAACCAGCTACAGTGGGTGTCATAGAAGAGAACAAGAGAAGGATGGTAATACAGGCGTGATGACATTTGCAAAGGTAGAGAGAAAGGAAAAGATATACAGGGTGTCAATTATGTACAATAATGGATCATATGCAATATAGGTGAACAATTCAACTAGAAAAATTGAAAATAAATACAATGTATCTAAATAGAAATTAGAGACCTGTCATAATAGATCATTGCAGCCTATGTACAATAATGGATCATATGCAATATAGGTGAACAATTCAACGAAAAATTGAAAATAAATTACAATGTAATCTCATATTAGAAGAAAAATTAAAGAAAATCAAATTCACCTAATGTACAAATGGATCATATGCAATATATGAACAAATTCAACTGAAAAATTGAAAATAAATACCAATGTATCTACATAAATTGAGACCTGTCATAATTAGATCATTGCACCTATGTACAATAAATGGATCATATGCAATATAGGTGAACAATTCAACTAGAAAAATTGAAAATAAATACAATGTATCTACATAGAAATTAGAGACCTGTCATAATAGATCATTGCAGCCTATGTACAATAATGGATCATATGCAATATAGGTGAACAATTCAACTAGAAAAATTGAAAATGAATACAATGTATCTAAATAGAAATTAGAGACCTGTCATAATAGATCATTGCAGCCTATGTACAATAATGGATCATATGCAATATAGGTGAACAATTCAACTAGAAAAATGGAAAATATATCCAATGCGTCTAAATATTTTTTCATTTAATCATATTTTTTCCACAATTTATTTTCTTTATATATAAAATATCTATCGTTATCATTATATATAAACAAAACGAATTTTTAGAATGCATTTTTATTAATCCGACTAATTTCAAACATCTTTTTAATGGATACTCGTATTTAAGTAGACGCACAGTTTATTTATTAAACAGTGGATTAATAAAAACCCATTCTTAAAATTCTCTTTGTTTATTTTTTATACAAAACATGAGCAACGTTGAGCCTGGTCAGTACTTAGATGGGTGACCGCTTGGGAATACCAGGTGCTGTAAGCGTTTAATGACGGATGTGCGATGTGGTGCAGTGGATATCGGCTCGGAATTCCAGTTGAATACCCTGCATTCACTTAAGCGCTAGTACCCTTGGGAAAGATATTAATCCGTCTCTTCCCTCCAGATATGGGTTAAATAACAGAGTAGGACTTGGAGACCCTATCCTTAAAAACAAATCCCAATGAATCTTGATACTCGAAAAGAAAAAATATTACTAGACACAAAAAACTTATATAAAAAATAAAATAACAATAAATTGTTGAAAGAAAAAGGTATTACCAGAATATATAAATAAAAATTTAGTTGGCAATAAATGACCCGTCGAGGTGTTGATAAGCCATAAAAACAAAACAACCAAACTATACAAAACTTGTAGGTGAAAATAAATAAATATATTACTTAATAAATAAATATCTTAACAGACAGCCATAAAAAGAAACCCCCTGAAAATGGCTAAAGTGGTCGAAAGCGCTTTGGGCATGAGACACTATGGATAATATTTACACTCCCTGAACACCGAACAAACGGAAAAAAATAAGAATAACAAAAAAAAATTAATTAAAAGTTAATCAAATTTTTCTCTGTGCATGCTCAACGAAGCATGTTCGAAAAAAAAATGTTTCCCATATATATGGAGTAGATAGACTAAACTCTCGCCCGGTTCACACTCCACCCACGTCTATTGAACAGGTGTAGAGGCTCATCCCTTGTTCCCTGTTTAGGATGTGGTTTCCGGCTTTCTCTTTTCCAATTTTTCACTCTTACGTAGCCCCCTGCACAACAGTGGGGTTACCGCCTTGCTCGGGGTGATATGATTAAAAAAAAAAAAAATATATATATATATATATATATTATGGATTCTCTCGTCAATTTCGACGTATGAAAATCCGAAAAGTTCATTGATTTTTATCTTTGTGTGATATGTGACACTTCAGTCCCGCTAGTCACCTGTGTCCACATAGTATCCAAGAATCTCTGGACATAATCACAGGATCATTTGTTGACGATTTTTGCCGTTGTCTTTCGTCAACGGAAAACAAAAAAGGAAATCGAAAAAAGGGGGTAAAACAAAAAGGAAAGAGAGATAGATAGGAAATAAAGAGAGTAGGAAGACGAGAGAGAAAGAAAGAGCTAAGAGGAAAGAGCTGATGATAACGGCTCAGAGAGAAATAAACCCTTTTCCTGCCTTTCTATCCTCCTTGCCTCGTACAAATTTCCAAAAATAAAGCGGAAGTGAAATTTTTTAATCTTCTTTTTTTAAAAATAACGTTTATTACAATCATTATTAACTACCTGATTAGACATTGTTTTTTCTGTCGAAACAAAATGTACAATTTTGTAGTAAATTATAATTTGTACATGTTCTAAACTATAACTTAGAATATATATATTATGGACTCTCCCGTCGATTTTGACGTATGAGTGTCTAACTCAGACTGCCACATAAATAATTGTTTAGAGTGGTGAAGGCTTGTGTAGCACCATCCACACTTTTTGGAACCGCTGATAACAAACAATCGGTGCAAAAGTCCGCCACAGATTGCATGAACAGCAGGTCTCAGTTATTTAACCCATAACCGGAGGGAATGGACTGATTAATAACTTTCCCAATGGTACCAGTGCACAAGTGAATGCGGAGTGTTCGAGTGAAATTGGAACTCGGCTCACCGATCTCCCTCTCCGATCCGACATCCACCGCACCACAACGCACACAGCTTACAGCACCCAGTATCCCCAAGCGGTCACCCATCTAAGTACTGACCAGGCTTAACTTCGGTGATCGATCGGGAACCGGTGTATTCAGCGTAATATATATATATCATCAGGATTTTGCACGAATCCTTTGCAAAATAAAGACGGAGGCTGGTGATGGTTAGCCTGAAATAGGCCTATACTTCCGATTTACCATGAAATAACGTGTCTGCCTTAATTTTCCTTATATTTGCTTTATATGTATTTATATACATATATATTTAGAGCTCTCTTAGAGAGTTATCCTACCACTGTATGTACAGGATACTTCTTTGGATTCTTCTATATCTAAACCGCATGCTGATATATATATATATATATATATATATATATATATATATATATATATATATATATATAATGTGGAGATATTTTTCACTTGACTGATGAGAGTTGTCTCACTGATACTGATTTGGAAGTTTCGTGAAGACATTATTGTGATGTCTTCCCTTTTTGCGGATTAGTCCCTGAAAAGCGAAAGCATCGACACTTTGAAGTCGGTACAAATGGAACAAGACAGCTCACTTAATTGGAAAAAACAACCTCTCCACATTAATACTATTACCACTCTATATTGATATCAAGCACTTTATGAAAAAACAAGCCTACTTGCCAAAAATGGATGTGCGTTGAGGTGCAATACGTCTCAGCTCTGAATGAGAATTCGAAGAGCCGAGGTTCAAATTCCAGTTGAATTCGTTGCAATCACTTACGCGCAAATACTCATAGGCATGAATCCATCTTCTCCCTCCGGCTATAGTTTGAATAGCTGGACAGATTGGGTTCTATAGCTATAATTGGCAACCAGTCTACTAAAGAAAAAATGGCAACCTACTGCAGGAAAATCTCCTACCTAGGCAGATATGATCACCCAAGCGTGTATCAGGTATGACACTTAACTGACTGATCAGTAAAATAATGAAAGAACAGCAAACCAGCAAATAAAATCACATACATACACATATAAATGCACACATACATACATATGATTTATGTTTTATGTAAGTTTGAAAAAATAAAAACAATTAAGTATAATAACAGATTAACAACAACAACAACAACAAGTACTAAGCAGGACAAGTACTAAGCAGGACAAGTACGAAGCAGGACAAGTACGAAGCAGGACAAGTACTAAGCAGGACAAGTATAAGACTTAAGTTACCGAACATTCTTAGCTATCTCTGCATATACTTGTTACCCTCTTTATAATTTCTGATCTTTCAAGTTTTCAATAAAAGAGAATCAGCATTCAGCATTCTTTCGGTTAAAGACCTTTATTAAATAAATTACAATGGTTTATTTTTAGGCCTAGCCACTGGTGAGGCCATCAGAAGCGGATTGCTTCTCTGAGGTGCAGAGGGACATGGATATGTTTTAGTAATCTAATCCTCATGTACTTTTTTTTAATAATCGTATCGCCACAAGCAAAGCATTATACTTCTACTTTTCTGCAGTGGGTTACATAGGAGGAAAGTTAGAAGAAGGATTGACAGAATACAGGGGATGTCAGGAAGTGGGTAAGAGAAGGATGAGAATACTGAAGAGATGTGATGAGAGCATGAAAGAGAGGATGCAAGTTAGTGAGATAGGAGATGACTAATGACTACATTTAAATTCTTGGAGATTGTAGCTGTCGGGGAAGCAAGTAAGCGGAAGGGAATTCCATAGGTGGGAAGTGCGAGAAAAGAAACTAATAGACTAAAATTTACGTTTACAATTTATTGGTTTCACAGTAAAAGAGTGGGACCTAGTTGCAAATCTTGTGACTCGAGTAAATTCATATATGAAGGGCACTAGTGAGCTTAGTTCATCGGAGCAGAAACCGTGAAAGTACTTGTAGAAGAGATACAAGGAAGCCACAGAGCGCCGGTGAAAAAGTGACTGTATCTGAGTTGCCCAATCGGATAGATCACATTGCAGATTCTCTGTTGAATTCTGTCAAGGAACCCTAGGTGAATAGCAGGAGCACCCGACCAGATATGGAAGCAGTATTCAATGCACGGGCGGATGGTAGATTTGTATATGAGCAGGATTGTTTCAGACGGGAAAAACTTCCTGGCCCAAAACAGAGAGCCGACCTTCTTAACAGCGGATTTAGCTATGGATTCTATATAGACATTCCATTTGAGGTCTGTTGTGAGAGTTAACCCGTGGGGGCGCATGTTATACTTTCAGGGAGCCATGCTAATGGTAAGGGTAGGAGCGATTGACTGTGATGGTTAATAGATAGCAGCTTCGTTTTGGAAGTATTAAAATTTACGAGCCATTTCTTAGCCCAGTCCACCACGGAGAGAGAGAGAGAGAGAGAGAGAGAGAGAGAGAGAGAGAGAGAGAGAGAGAGAATAACGGTTGAATAGAAATAAATAAAGAGAGGAGTAAAAACAAAAACAAGGGTTGAAATTTTTTCGAGTGGCCATCGGTTTGCTCTTTGACAATTTTAAAATCATTATTTCCTGCGTAAGTGGAACCCGTTTGAACCCATTCAAGAGAAACTGCCAGACGTTTGCATCCACCCCTCCGATATCTATGTATAAAGGCAGAGAAGTATCCATGTAACACAAGCACATACATGCACGCGTACACGCGCGCACA
Organism: Ascarosepion bandense; assembly: GCA_037127315.1. Classification (NCBI taxonomy): domain Eukaryota; kingdom Metazoa; phylum Mollusca; class Cephalopoda; order Sepiida; family Sepiidae; genus Ascarosepion; species Ascarosepion bandense. The sequence continues at coordinate 885,112 of JBBBDQ010001650.1, forward strand.
CAAGCACACATACAAACACAAATATACATAAAAAATTCAAACCCACACGCATGTACACAAGAGCAATCATTTGCGAGCAGGCAAATATTTTGAGAGAGCTATGTTATCTATCTATCTATCTATCTATCTATCTATCTATCACAGAAGACGGAAATTACGACACAGAGATCCGAAGGCGAATTGGCATAGCGAAGGAAACATTCCAGAAGTTGAGTAAAGTATTAAGAAACAGGACAATTTCGCTAGAAACAAAGAAGAGAGTACTGGATTGCTATGTGTTGTCATTTCTTCAATATGGCGGTGAATGTTGGACAATATCTTCAAAGATGACGGAAAAACTTGAAGCAACTGAAATATTGTTCTATAGAAGGATGCAGCGGATATCATGGGTGGAGTATGGGAGCAATAATGAGGTTTTGGAAAGGATGAAAGCGCAAAGGAAATTAAAACTGAGCACCAGGAAGAGGCAGCAAAAAGATCCTGAGACATGCAATGAGGAAGGAGGGCTTGAAAAACCTGATACTAACCCTGCCAAATAGAGGGAAAAATAAAGGGAATCCATCGGATAACATATATGAAGGGCCTGATCAGGTGAATGACGGAGCGAGGGTTAACAGTCTAACAGTAGAAAACGTGCTAAGAGCCACCAGGGATAGGAAGACGTGGAACTCCATGACCGCCTACGTCCTGAAAGGTCAGGGCACATAGAAGAAGAAGATCTATCTATCTATCTATTTATCGTAGTATATTTGTATAGATGCATGTATGTGCTTATGTATGCATTCATATATATTTTTTAAAAAATCATTTTACCCCATGCAAGGGAGGGCCGCCACTAGTGTGAAGGGTTTACAATGAGACAAAATATTGAAGAAAGGATAACAGAGTAAAAGAATTCAAGAAAATAGAAGATGGCTATTGACGTTGCATTTGAATTGTTGGAGATTGTAGCTGTCAGGGAAACAAGTAAACGGAAGGGAGCTTCACAGGCAGGAAGTTCGGGAAAAGTCACTCTTGGATTAGAAGCGGCGTTTTCATTTAACCATTTTAACGGAGTATACGTCAATTTAATAGCACACTTAAACTCACGTAGATGAGGCAGCAGTTAAAAATGCTTGCCAGTGCAGTTGCCATGAAAATATTTGGAGAAAAGACAGAGGGAAGCCACATGACGGCAGTGAGAAATTGGCTGAAGTCAGGACCGATTATATTGCAGATCCTTCGAGAATCTTGAGTTGAATAGCAGGAACACCAGATATGACTACAGTATTCAATGCACGGGCAAATGGTAGAATTATAAATGTGCAAGATCGATTCTGACGAGAAAAAACGTTCTTGCCTGACACAGAGACACAATTATCCTAGCGGTAGATGCAGCTATATTTGATGTAGTCGTTTAATTTCAGGTCGGTTGAAAGATTGAGTCCAAGGAGGCGCAGCGTGCTGCTCTCGAGGTGACTTGCATCAGACATTCTGATGCCTGGTAAGAAGGTTCTTCTATGGTGGTTAAAAGAGAGCAGTTTTGCTTTGGAGACAGTCAAATTTACAAGCCATTTCTTGCCCCAGTTAAAAACTGATTAGAGTTTTGTTTCAAGAGCGGCACCCGAATTTGCTTTTTCAGTCTTGGCAGCTATATTATTGAGACGGGAGTAAATGGTGGTGTCATATCTATCTATCTATCTATCTATCTATCTATCTATCTATCTATCTATCTATCTATCTATCTATCTATCTCATTCTGTTATTCTACCTCATTCTGTTCTTATCTATCTATCTATCTATCTATCTATCTATCTATCTATCTCATTCTGTTATTCTATCTCATTCTGTTCTTATCTATCTATCTATCTATCTATCTATCTATCTATCTATCTATCTATCTATCTTTTATTGTATTGATATCTATGTATGCCCTACCCTTCTGATTCCTTCTTCGAAACTGGCTTGTTGCCAGTTGAAGTCGAGCTTACTACTTACCTACATCTACAATCTATTTAAATGTTCTTGATAACTTTGTAAATCTGTGACTGAAACGATTTTTACGATAGGCAATAATTTCTTATTTTCGAGACTCTGACGAAGGAAAAATGGCGAAGCATATTCCTGTCCGCAAATAATAGTTGCTGTTCTGGCGAAATATTAAATGGTTTTCTTTTAAATCTTTAACGAGAAAGAACCAGGGCCCATATCTTTTGCGGAACTCTTACAAATTCTACGTTAATGGTTGAAGACGGTCGTTGGAAATAGCAGATTATTATCAGTCGTGCTGTATGTCAGGTAGTGAGATAACTTAGTTAAAGCCGTATTTTCGTACTTATTCTCATTCACGATACCGTGAAAGAATTTATTATTGTAGAAAAGCGATTGCGACGCTTAAAGAGATTTTTTTTTAATCTTGTTGTGCTTCCTTTATTATACGCGAGATTTTAAGAATTTTCACACGTTTTAATTTTATTTTCAATGCTATTTTCGATATTGGATAAAGTTATGGCTTTATAAATGGTAAATACTTGCAAACCCAATAAGACTGACGGAAAAAATGGAAACAAGTAAAACAATAAAAATAAAGAAAGGAAAAAGAAAGAAAAGGCGAGGAGACTGTGAAAAATTGAAAAAGAATAAAAAGAAAAAGGTAAAAAGAAATGAAAATAAAAAAAAGAAGAAAAAAGCATAAATACGAAAGATAAAAGAACGAATAAGAATTTATGTAAATGAATGGAAAGAAATGGATAAAAAAAAGCAAGAAAGGAAAGAAAGGAATAAGTTATTGAAAAGAAATGAAATCAAGAACATCGAAAAAAGTGTAGTACAATAACAATGTTATGTAGAATGTTCATTCAGCTTTAGTGGTGAAAACGTTTCATTTTGTAGTAATGGTTGGTTATAAGCGAGAGGGGAGATGGGATCTGCATATTTTATTACCAAAAAACGTAAATGAGAAATAAAAAAAAAACGAATAATTAAAAAGAAAAACTGAAAGACAAAATAAGAAAATAGTGAAAAAATTGAAAAAAAAAATAATGGATAAAATTAAAGAATGAAAATAAGAAGAAAAGATGAAATCAAAAGTAAAAAAAAAATGAAAAGAAAATGAATGAAACAAAGAAAGAAAAGAATAAGGTACTAAAAAGAAATAAAATCAAGAACGAAAAAAAATGTAATATAACAGTAATTCTATGGAGAAGGTTCATTCAACTAATTCAGCTTTAATGATGATAACAATTTATCAGCAAAAAAAGCAGCCCAAGGTACCAAATAAAGGTGGGGGATATTATAATGAAGCAGGCACGAAAATTTAAATATCTGGGAAGTGTTATAACTGAAAGTGCGACACAGAGACCCAAAGGCGAATTGGCAAGGCGAAATACGTCTCCCAGAAGCTGAGTAAAGTATTGAGACACAAAAAAACTTTCACTAGAAACAAAGAAGAGAGTACTGGATTGCTATGCGATGTCAGTTCTTCAATATGGTAGTGAATGTTGGACAATATCATCGAAGATGACGGAAAAACTTGAAGCAGCTGAAATGTGATTCTAGAGAAGGCTGCTGCGGATATCGAGGACCGAGCATGTGAGCAATGATGAGGTTTTGGAAAGAATGGAAACGCAAAGGAAATTAATATTGAGCATCAGGAAAAGACAACTGAAGTTCCTGGGACATGCAACGAGGAAGGAGAGCTTGGAGAACCTGATATTAACAGGCCAGATAGAGGGAAAAAGAGACAGAGGAAAACAGCGGATAATATATTTGAAGGGCCTGAGCAGGTGGATGACGGAACGGAGGCTGAGAGACGTTACAGGAGAAAGCGTGCTAAGAGTCACCAGGGATAGGGAGCCGTGGAGGGCCATGATCACCTACGTTCCTGAAGAAAGAATGTTTATAATTGAGAGGGGAGATAGAATGTGTTTATTTTATGACTGAAAAAATTAAATAAGAAATAACGAAAAGCGTATAGTTAAAAAGAAAAATTGAAAAAGAAAAAAAAGGGAAAAAGTAAACGAATGAAACTAAAAGAGAAAAAAATGAATCAAAATTACATAAGGCAAAAGAATGAATAAGAAAATATATAAATGAATGAAAAGAAATTGAAAGAAAAGAAAGAAAAGAATAAAAAAGAAATGAAGAAAAGAAAAACGGAATGGCGAAATAAAGAACATCGAAAAGTCAAAAAGAGAAAAAAGGAAAATGTTCAATGAAGAATAAAGAAAAAATGAAAAGAGAAGAAACAGACAGCCAACAATATGGAAGCTCAAAAAAAGAATGAATTAACCGCTCACAGAAGGCATGTATGTGCGTACCTGAATGTGAGTGTGAGTGTGAGTGTGTGCTGCGTGTTAGAAAGAAACAATCAAACAGACAGAAGGGGAGAAAATAATTAGAACCTCTGTTTTATTTTTAGTTTTAGCAAGTGGGTTACCACTTGATAAATGAGAGGCCGTAGACATAAAATGTTTGAAATAGATAGATAGTGAACAGACTGAGATAGATAGATAGATAGATAGATAGATAGATAGATAGATAGATAGATTTGAACAGAATGAGATAGATAGATAGATAGATAGCTAGCTAGCTAGATAGATAGATATAGACAGAATAGATAGATAGATAGATAGATAGATAGATAGATAGTTAGATAGATAGATAGATAGATAGACAGACAGTGATAGATAGATAGATAGATAGATAGATAGATAGATAGATAAAGAAAAAACCACATGCAGGGAGAGGCACATACTCCCAGAAAGCAATGGTAAGACGGGAAAGAGTAAAAAGAAAGAGAAAGTAAATATGTAGGCAGAGAGAGAGAGAGAGAGAGAGAGAGAGAGAGAGAGAGAGACTGGGTAACATAAAGCAAAACTTCTGAGAGATTATGTGAAAAAAAGAAAAATATTATATACATAACAGAAAAGCAATTATGGAAGACTTGCATACTCTTGCAAGTGTATATTATAGTACACACACACACACACACACACACACACACACACACATATATATATATATATATATATATACCAGGTGGTATGGCAGGTATTGGCAGAAAGACAAGTATGAAGAAGTAGATCGATTTACATATCTACAGGTAGGAGGACATTGTCATTGGCATGAACACGAATACATATATAGAAATGTGCAATAGAAAAACAGCAAGGAAGTCTGTTTTGGCCAACGGCTGTAGACTATTTAATGTTATCTACCTATGTTTCTATCTTTTTGAGACTATAGTTCACTCAAGGTAAGGCCCAAGAGCCACTCAGTATAGTGGGATAGTGAATAAGGTCATTGTAAAGGCACGAGGGGGAAGGTACGAAGTGCGTCTCATGTGTATATGTAGAATAGATAACGTTTGACTTTTAGATTTGAAGATGTTAAGATTATAGGATTAGGGAAACATCCTTTGGTGATTTTGTTTCACAGAGTAACAATTTTGGGGAACAAGATCTTTGAATGGATCTTCGATCGTGCCAATGGGAGGATTAGATACTTTGTACACGACATGGTGAGTACTTCGCCGTCAAATTCTCATCTATCTATCTATCTATCTATCTATCTATCTATCTATCTATCTATCTATCTATCTATCTATCTATCTCCGTTTCTTCATTATCTATCATATTCTGTGCGTATATCTCTACGTATCTATTTACTACTAGCAGTATAGCCCGGCGTTGCTCGGGTTTAATGAAGGCTTTAAAACTAATTCATGGTCGTGGAGCTCAGACTCAGCCTAAAGAATATTTGTGTGAAGTTTGGTGAGAATCAGATAAAAATTGTAAATTTGTATAAAGGACATACAGACAGATAAACAGACACACACATCTTGCCTGTTATATATATATATATATATATATATATATATATATATATATATTATCGATGTTCTGCACTATTGTTAGAACTGCAACCTTGAAACTTCTGAATATCGTTTCTTATGTCTTTGTCTATGAGTGTATCAAATTTGTTTAAAATCGGATAACACCTTCTATCACCCGATTTTTTCGATTATCGATTTACCTTGACACAAAACTTAGCTAAGAACACTCGCAGAAGCTTATGGTACAACTGTGTAAATTTTCAAGAAGATCGGTTCAGCCGTTTCGGAGTCTATAGGTAACGAACCCCCCCCCCCCCCAAAGTTTAGATATCTTGCCTATTCATGTTACTATAGTTGTCTATTCGATTGTAACTGCATGCTCAACGGTTATACTATGCAGCGTAATTGTAATTTACTAAGCGCAGCTTAGATGTGGCACAAGGCCGAAAGACTATGCAGCGTAATTACCTATTCATATGTTTTCCATTGTTTATTTAACGTGTCTCGATTGTTTATTACGATAGTTTGATTATGAGTTCTATATATTTTTGCCTCCTGTGTCAGAAGAGCTCGAGCTCCGGTAAAATGTCCCTATTTTGAATGTTGATATTCAAACCTTCCTTTGCCCCCACCACTCGATAATACACGGCGTTCCTATTCCAACTTTGCGTTCTACCCTGCTACATGTTGTAAATATGATATTGATGTTTGTAAATATATATAAACAATTACAGAATGATAAGCAGGTAGGGATAGAATCAAAGAAATAGATACACCGAGCGCGGCACAAGCACTTTTCCATTATTTGTTTTGTCGATAAATAAGAAAATATTTGTGGTTTTGGACAATAAAAGTCACAGGTTGACTCTTATATTTACTGGCAATAATTTACATATAATTACAATTACAAACTATATGTAAATAAACAAATAAATGGATGTGCGTTGGGTGCAGTAATTATTGACTCGGAACGAGAAATCAGAGAGCTGAGTTCGAATTCCGGTTGAATTCATTGCATTCACTTATGCACAAATATCCCCGGGAAAGATATTAATCCATATCTTCCTTCCAGTTATGGGTTAAATAATAGGACAGATTGGGTTCTATAGCCTTGGATGGCAACCAGTCCACCGTAGAAAATAATGGCAACCTACTGCGGGATAACATTCTGACCAGTCAGTCATGTCTCGAGACATGATCGTCCAAGCGTGTATCACTTGTGGCACTTAACTGACTGACAATTCCAAATCATCTTTGCTTTGCCTATAAACTTTGATCTCTTCTCAACTAAAGTGCATGCATTCTCCGCCACCTCTTCACTCAAATTGTTCCACAACGCCGGAAGAGATTCTTTCAAGTTTGACAGACTTGAGTATGTGATGTATGAAACATCACTCTCCAGTAGAGGTGATATTGCAAAGTCCATAGGATTAATGTCAGGGCTTGATAGAGGTCAAACTGATTTGTCATAAAATCCCCTGAAATGTCTCTTGCCTCAGTCTTGCATCATTTTGATGACGTGCTGAAGCTCCGTCATCAGTGAAGACAAACCGATTTTCAAATGTAACTGACAACACGGGCAACACATTTGTCTGTTACATTTACTATTTACCTAATCACTTTTATCTCAGTTCAATGAACACCAACGGCTATTTTCGAGCTGTTGTGCCGTGAAATATGATACAACCAAATGAGTGGTTAGTCCGAGTGGTAACGACTAAGGAACACACGATTAATTCAACAATAAGGTTTATTGTACTAAGGGTACAAATATTAAGAATCCACACAATAGTCACTATGTACAAAAATGGAGCGTAGAGTACTTCCGTCCGTTGATGGTCGTCTTTCCGACATCAGCTCGCTCGTAATCGGTGTATTTATAATGGGTGACAATCCATTGCTAGAGGAATACAGGTTCTTCCATTACAATATGAGCCATCAGAAGCAACAGCAGTTTCTGTCGCTTGAGATCCATTCTAAGACCTTCAACAATGAAATTGCGTGAAGTCTCTTGTTTTGACCCAAAACTTCTCGACCTACCAAACCAAAACGTTGCCTGCGTCAAGTTGCATCTCCAGAATCTTTCCTCTTCTACCAAAGGTATTTTTGCTTGAGGGCAGCTGTCGTCGTCGGATCTTGTAGAGGTTTTAGCTTTAAATCCCGTCTTTAGTGACCTATTCGAAATATCCAGCTCTTTTGCAATCTTCCTCATGTTTCTTTATGGTGTCCTCTTCACTCTCGTCCTGGCGGCATAAATGGCTTTCCTGGTTTCTTCCTGGAATTGGATCTGGAGAGCTTCTTTGCACATCTTGAACGTTTTTTTTACACACATTAAAAACAGTTTTCCTGAGAATATTCAAACGTCTTATCACCTCATAATTCTTAATATCAACCATTTTCAATTTTTGATTTATTATGAACTTTGAGGAATATAAATATAAAAAAATTATAACAATAGTAGCAATAAGATTGATATTTATTGTATATCAACCATTTTAGAGATCCATCTTTGGTTTTATATATATTTGGTCACATTAAGTTTCAGACGCCAATTTTAACAAAACTGTGAAAAATAAATTTTGAAGCCTAATATAAATTTGAAAGTATCCCGGTATAAATAGAATAAGATTTTGTTTTTCTTCTTCTTTTAGCGTTCTTTCCACTGTTGATGAGATGGTGTTCCTTACTAAGCTTTTGTTTTAATTAGTGTGAAACGTTAACATATTTGTAATTATTTTCTCTTTGAGTTAAATGTGCGTTTTAGTTGTTGCTATCGAAAATTTACAAAGGATGTGGTTTCTGTTACCTGGAATATTTCTTTTATATTTATATGGTTCAGAAAAACCGATTGTATATATTTGACAGTTTATGCGTTTTTGAATGAGTTTCAAGAGTCATGCATAACATTCATATGACAGATTCAATAAGTTATTTGAGAACATGACTCGTGTTTTTAGGTTAAGGTTTTGGTTTTGTGGTAATTGGCTGTGTTGGGGGAAATTGCTCCGAGTGCAGTATATTAAAAAAATGTGAGCAAAAGAAATGTTGAAAATCAAAAATATTTACATGGTTCGGACTGTTGTCTTCATCTTTATTGTTATATTTACGACGTTTCAGCCGTTGTATGCTCCTATCCTCTTCAGTTAATTGAAATTCGAACCAAGCCCTTTATTTCGATCACTGGGATAGATTGTTCTTTTTTATATTATCATTTCACCCCAAGCAAGGCAGTACAAGGCAAGGGATATTAAAGAATGGGTAAGAGAAGGAGGGGTACATTGGTGTGAAGAGAGCTGCGTGAGAGTAGGGTGGAAAGGTATAGAAGGAGATAAGAGATGGCAATTGACTTTGCATTTAAATTTCTTGTGGATTGTAGATATCAGGGAAACAAGTATATGGAAGAGAGTTCCACTTTTCAAGAAGTGCGAGAAAATTAGCTGATAGAATAGAAGCTGCGGTTAAATTTGATTAGTTTCACAGTAAAAGAGTGGTACCTAGTTGCTAGTCTAGTAGCTCGAGTAAAATTCATGCAGGAGGGCACCAGGGAGCTAAGCTCATCAGAGCCGAAGCCGTGAAATTATTTGTAGAAGAGGCATAGGGAAGCCACATTACGTCGGTGAGAAAGTGGTAGATCGCAATCGATTACATTGCAGATTCTCTTTTAGATTTTGTCAAGAACTTCGAGATGAATAGGAGGGGAACCCGACGAGATGTGACAGCAGCGGGCAAATGCCATATTCTTATATGTGCAAAATAGATTCAGACAAGAAAAACTTCATGGCCCGACACAGTGAACCAACCTTCCTACCAGCAGATTTAGCCTAGATTCAATGCAGTCATTTCACTTGAAGTCGATTGAGAGAGTTAGGCCGAGGAGTCGCTTTCAGGGAAAATAGCTTGATCCAAATTGATGGTGGGTAGCAGAGATTGTCTATGGCGGTTAAAAGGATAGCAGCTTCGTTTTGGGACCATTATAATTTACAAGCCATTTCTTAACCTAGTCCACCACAAATTAGAGGTCCTTTTTAAGATCAGCGGCGAGGTTTGCTTTGTCAGCCTCGTCAGATTTCTTATCAAAGCGTGAATAAATGTGTCGTTAACGTAGATGTCAACTTTGGATCTGATTACATCAGGTAGATCGTTGATGAATATCAGAAAAGGCGTAGGACCTAGAACAGTGCCTTGAGAGACAACCGCGTTTGTTTGATAAGATCTGGAAGCATGCTCGTTCAATAATACCTTCATTTCAATGAAATCATATGTAATTGTTCGTCTTTATTTGGGTATATCATAATTTCTGTTACATGAAAGAACAGGAATTATGACTAAATGCAACCACACTAAGAAATACCACTTAGGTTCATACAACTATGAATGAAAACGTCATAATTCGTTTTAATTTAAACAATGCGCGTTCATAAATTCCCTGACACGTGAACATTCAAATAAACACCGTTACAAATGCGTTCTTAAAATGAAAAACGTTAAAAGGAAAATAAGTTATGAAAAATCGCCTGAAGACACCACTCATGGTAGAAACCTGGGTAGCGAAATAACTCGTTTAAAAATGGAAAATATTCAAAAGTTTTACAATATAATTGTATCGAACACTTTTAATACAAATGTGTACTGGTCTAACCGCATTAAGACTAAAAACTAAGTATTAAACAATATATATATATATATATATATATATAGTCTTCAAATATATTTTTTCTAAACATATACTGTTAAATATAAGAGACAATGAATGTCTATTATGTTTACTTAGCTGCTGTTCTAAACATCGTATTTTGGTTTTCGTTTCAGGTGAAAATAAATTTTAGTCAACAATACAATAATACTCATTCATACACACAGTAAAAAGAACCTTCAGATATTGGAGACCATCTACATTAAATCAAAACAAACCACACTTAATAAAATCAGGTTTACATCTAGTCATAACACATTACATTGCATTAGAAACAACTTAATGAAAAAATATTCAAATGTTGGAGAATTTTTGTCTTTATTTTCACCTGAAATTAAAACCGAAATACGATGTTTAGAACGGCTCATGGTTAAACATAATAGACATTCATTGTCTCTTATATATAAAAATATATGTTTAGAAAATTCTGTGCTGCCTCGATACATACTCTCTCTCTCTCTCTCTCTCTCTCTATATATATATATATATATATATATATATATATATATATATATATATACATTCAGGTATGTTGATTTGACGATAGCCTGCGGACTGCTTTTTTCAGTAGTCCAGATTCTTAGAAGTTATATTCATGACGTCATAACTTGCAAGGCAAATATTTCTGTATTTGCACACGCATCCGTTGATACAGCAATTCACACACATGTCTCTAGAGACAATAAAACATCGAATTCGGTTTGAAGCGATTGACTGCACAGGCATTCTTCTTTTTCGATTTGTTAGCTTTGACTTACACGGCCCCAACCATCCTTGCAAAGACGTCGGACTATTGCCGATAACTTTCAGATTATATTCAAATGTTAAAAAAATACAGACTTAAATAAGACTAGCAGTATAGCCCGGCGTTGCTTGGGTATAATGAAAGCTTTAAAACTAATCCACGGTCCTGGAGCTCAGACTCTTTGGACGTTGACACGAAAGACTAAAAGCAATAGTTGTTTCTAGTTAAAACGAAACCGTAGACTGAAAGAAAAATGAATGGATGTAAGTCAAATTTTGATTTCCTGGTATCGATATCAAATAAGTTTTTTTTGTCGTAAACTGAATTTTGAAGGCTAAATAAGTCCTCTGAGTAAGTGGTATCATGGCTGAGACTAAGAACTACAATTATACCTATTTAGAGCTAAACCCGAAGCAAAAACTAAAATAAAAGGGCTGAAAAAAATACAGACATACAGGCAGATAAACAGACACACACACATACAGCTTGCCATATATATATATATATATTATCGATTTTCTGCACTATTGTAAGAACTGCAACCTTGAAACTTCTGAATATCGTTTCTTATGTCTTTGTCTATGAGTCTATCAAATTTGATTAAAATCAGACCACTCCTTCTATAATCCGATTTTTTCGATTATCGATTTTCGATATTTATCGGGGGTACCTCGACACAAAACCTAGCAAAGAACACTCGCAGACGCTTATAGTACAACTGTGTAAATTTTCAAGAAAATCGGTTCAGTCGTTTTGGAATCTATAAGTAACGGACACACACACACACACACACACACACACACACACACACACACACACAAACACACACACATAAGTTTAGATATGACTTTTACTGGAATTCTACATTACTGAAAATCATCTCATGATTCTCCTGGAAAAATAACGTCAAAACGCCAAGCTACAACTTTTTTCAAAGGGACATATCACTTACGCTGGAACGTTGTAGTGCAGCGGATATCGATTTAGGGAGCCGAGATCGTATTCCATTTACGCGCAATTCATTTACGCGCAATAACCTTTAGGAAATTTATTAGTCCCACTCTTTCCCTATAACTATGGGTCAAAAAACAAGACTGATTGAGTTCTATAGCCTTTGTTGACAACCTACAGCGGAAAAAGCTTATGCCCAGTCAGTCATCTTTCGAAAGAGACATGACCGCCCATGCGTGTATCACGTAGGGCACAACTGTCTGACTGACGCATGAACGAAACGTCCTTTGTATCCCCTTTTAAGAAGGAAGTTTCATTTAAACAGCTTGTTCTCGAGAACTATTCGAATAAAATGGTTGATGGTGATTAGTTAGGTACAGCAGCTCGGAAACCTTACTGAGGGGGTATCAGACCCAAGACTGAGACTAACATCAAGTGCCTTGAGGAGGTAGTGCTGCCCTGAGTAGATGGAAGACCCTATATCTGGCAACAGGACTTTTCACCATGCCGCACAAGAAAGAGATTGCAGTCATGGATAGCAGACAATTTTTCCGACTACATCACCCCTTACATCTGTTCAACCCCTAACTACCCAGACTGCAACCCCCTTGATTATTATGCGAGGGGCGCAGTTGAGTGACAGGCCAGCAAAACATCTTTTAATACCAAAAAGGCAAGGAGAATGGCAGCATTCTGTAGTTCATCAGTGTATTTCTCCCACGTTTCGGTAGATACTGGTAATTACACCGGTCGCTCTATTGGTAGGTTTGAAGCTAGCGTCCAGCTTTCAGACAAAAATAAGCAGAGTCGTAACTTAATACGAACAGTGCAGTTGGGACCGTGGTGAGGTGCGCGGTGTAATTACCAGTATCTACCAAAACGTGGGAGAAATACACTGATTAACTACAAGCTATTATAGCAAAATGGGAGACAAATTCGACCATTACAAAACAGCAGTCCGACAAGCAAAACATCTTGGACGCTTTTGACTCTGGTAAGTGTGAATATTTATAGTCACACATTTACCAACTTAAACAAGGAGACTATCTAGAAGAGATGCAAGTGATTTCGAAGTCGACTGGAGACCGTAGTTAAAGCCTATTGAGATTTTATTGAATAAATTTACTCTTTAGTATTTCAAGATATTCTTGTGTAGTTTTGGTCAATAAATGAGATGTCAGTAGTATTTTCATTTTCGCAGCATATGCGATATCAGTATTATTTATCATTTAGATGACAATTTATTCATCACGCCGTGTATATGTTGATTTATTACGAACTTTGAGAAATGTAAATACAAAAACTTGATAACAATAGTGGCAATAAGATTGATATCTATTGCATATTAACCTATTTTGGAGAACCAACTTTGGTTTTATATATATATATATATATATACTTCCACCGAGCGCTCATAACTCAGAGGTAGAATCGCCGACTGATGCCAATTCGGTCGGGTTTTAATGCTGGGTTAAAAGCAATCGGACGTCTAACCGTACTGATGAGCTCTGATACAGCGAAACAGATCTGTCTGCGTATATATATATATATATATATATATATATATACATATATATATATATATGTATATATGTATAAGACACAAGAAGTGATGAAACAAAATAGCTACTTTGTAGTGGTGTCATAACATAATGCTGTTATAAATTATATATATATATATATATATATATATATATATATATATATATATATATAACCAATAGTTCAGGGAATTACGAAATGATTACTGTCTCCTTCAAAGATGACGCCCCATAGGTAGCGAACTTACAAAAGAAAGCACAAGTAAAATTATCCTCCATCTGGCACGTGCATTTTGTTCCAAATCGTCGAAATATTCGGTAGCATCTTGTCTGTGTGTCCAGATCTTTTAGACAGTCGAAGGCTGGGTGGAACGAATACATGCATTTTGGAATTCAGGAATGTGATATGCACATTGGGAACGAGATAAATTGCCGCAAAAGATAGCCTGCTATTTTAAGGTGCATCTTTGAATAATTAGCAAGAAATAGTTATCCGTTTTTTTTTTGTTTTTTTTGTTTTTTACACATGATGGAATCATTTGTCAACGACCGTAGAAATGACAATTGTGTTGCAATTATTTTCAATTTATTTCCGAAATTGCAAATATTATAGGTTTTTTCTAATCTAGAAGTCAATAATTTTTTATTTAAAATATTGCGACTTCCGCTAGATTACTGTATTTACATTATTCGGACTATTGTCCTCATCTTTGTTGCCATTTGTAGGACGTTTTGACCGTTGAGGACACATGGCCCAGTGGGTAGAGACGTTGGTTAGTTCCTGACTCGAGTTGTGAATTCAATACCAGGCTACAGCAGTAGTGAACAAGTAACTTGCAAGGTTAGAGGAAGATAACTCATGACTTCCAATCGAGGTTTTCGCAAGAAATTAAGTTCATATACACCAGTGATTGTAAAAGAAGGGTTCGGTCCGAAATTCCCAGCACCCGAAGAAGGCCGGAGCGTACAACGGCCGAAACCTCGTACAAATGGCAACAAAGATGAAGACAATAGTCCGAATAATGTAAATACTGTAAATACTAGCTCATCTCAGAAATACAGACAAATTCCGCTAGATTGTCCGTGGCATCATCTAAAATAGCCATCTATTGATCAAACGAAACTAAATTTTGGAAACAAGTGCAAACAGGTGAGTGGGGGTACAAATTACACTTGTTTTTACTAGGGTGTGTAGCTTAGTACAATAAATGTTCAGTATTTTTGGAAACAGTTAAAAGCTTTATTGTTTAAAGTACAAAATGTGTTAGTAGCAGTATCCAGCAATTGATCTGAAATTATTCCAGAGTATTGCCAATTGTAACAGTTAGTTATCACTGAGTTGTCTCTTAAAACTACGGCGTGCCTGTGACTCCCTACTTAAGATCTCACAGTGTCGAGCAGCATCTGTGCATAGAATTCTTTATTATAGAGGAAAAAGATCATGCACTGGGTCAAACCTACTATCTAAGCCTTTAAAGTAATAAACCGAGAAGATCTTTTAATAAGGGTTTCGTAGGATTTTCATCCAATCCTTAGTAGACATTAGGGGAACTATGAAAAAAATATAGAACTTATTTTAGGATGACGTTTAAATTGTTTCATATTGTTCTGATAATGATGCAAGATGGTTGATGTATCTTCTTCTTCATCATCTTCTTCTTTTATGTGCACTGTCCTTTCAGGACATAGGCGATCATGGCTTTCCACGTCTCCCTATCCCTGGTGGCTCTTAGCACGCCTTCGCCTGTGACACCACCCAAATCCCGCTCTAGCCCATAAATCTAGAATATAAATGTATAGAAACTAGAAGGGCCACCAAATGAGGGATCAGTTTATTTATTAATTATAATATAAATTTGATGCCCTACTTTATATCCACATTATGACTTCTTATAAACAGTTGGCTTATATCTTCTTCTTCTATGTGCCCTGTCCTTTCAGGACGTAGGTGATCATGGCTCTCCACGTCTCCCTATCCCTGGTGGCTCTTAGCACGCCTTCTTCTGTGACACCACCCAAACCCTGCTCTGCCATCCATAAGCTCAAGCCCATAAATCTAGAATATAAATGTATAGAAACTAGCATGGTCACAAAATGAGGGATCAGTTTATATATTGATTATAATATAGATTTGATGCCCTACTTTATATCCACATTATGATTTCTTATAAACAGTTGGCTTATATCTTCTTCTATATGCCCTGTCCTTTCAGGACGTAGGTGATCATGGCTCTCCACGTCTCCCTGTTCCTGGTGGCTCTTAGCACGCTTTCTCCTTTTACACCACGCAACACTCGTTCCGTCATCCACCTGCTCAGACTCTTCAAATATGTTATCTGCTGCTTTCCCTTGTCCGTTTCCCTCTTTCTGGCCTGTTAGTATCAGGTTTTCCAAGCCCCCCTTTCTCATTGCATGTCTCAGGAACTTCAGCTGTCTCTTCGTGATGCTCAGTATTAATTTCCTTTTCGTTTCCATCCTTTCCAAAACCTCATCATTGCTCACATGCTCGATCCATAATATTCGCATCATCCTTCTGTAGAACCACAATTCAGTTGCTTCAAGTTTTTCTTTCATCTTCGATGATATTGTCCAGCATTCACGGCCGTATTGAAGAACTGACATCACATAGCAATCCAGTAGTCTTATCTTGGTTTCTAGCGAAATTGTTCTGTTTCTTCATACTTTACTCAACTTCTGGAATGCCTCCTTCGCCATGCCAATTCGCCTTGGGATCTCTGTGTTAGACTTTCCGTTTTCTGTTAGAACACTTCCCAGGTATTTAAAATTTTGTATCTGATTGTTTTAAAATATTTCTGGTATTGCTGTAGAATTGTTGTATTCTAAAAGAATAGGATTTGTTCAGTTTTAATTTAATCGTGTATTAAATAAAAGTTAAATATCAATAGAATGGCTGATCTGTTTCTTCAACACGATGCCTCAAAATGTTTAATTCCTCGATGGTAAGAACATTTCCATTTCACACATCTTCAACAACAGACTCTAAAGATGAATGTGGAACATTGATGGTTTTCGCATTATAATTGAATTTATGCTTATACTTCAGAAGTGCTCGACCAACACGTAGCGAGTCATCCGAAGATTTGGGAGTATTCTGCGGTCGTTCATTCCAGTTAGATGACCGGCTAATCTGAGAACGTTGCCATGCCTCTAATCTCATGTTTTAAACCAACTCTACGTTGGTAACATTAACGTCTCAAGTAGAGCCAAAAATGGTATGAAGAAAACGCTTATGATAACAATTTACTCGAAGAATGTGAGTTCGGTATAATGTGCAGGATTTGGATTACCAAAGTAAAGGTGTAAGGAATACTACCCGATAAAGACTGATTTTATTTTTCCAGGATATTCCATGTTCATTCCAAAAACGACGATGAATATGGTGAAAAACAAAGAAAAGGAATTATCTTTGGGCACTATTAAGTAGACAGTCAGTATTTTGTAGAGGTGTCTGGAACATTGATTAGAACACCAATTCGTAGTCTGAATCCAAAGTTAATTTAGTAGGGAAGTGGACGGTCATACAGTTTTGTAGATGAGATCGAGATGTCGGAATGTTTTACCAATTTTATAATGACTAGCAGTATAGCCCGGCGTTGCTCGGGTGTAATGAAATCTTTAAAACTAATCCATGGTCCTGGAGCTCAGACTCTTTGGACGTTGACACGAAAGACTAAAAAGCAATAGTTGTTTCCAGTTAAAGCGAAACCGTAGACTGAAAGAAAAATGAATGTAAGTCAAATTTTGATTTCCTGGTATCGATATCAAATAAGTTTTTTTCGTCGTAAACTGAATTTTGAAGGCTAAATAAGTCCTCTGAGTAAATGGTATCATGGCTGAGACTAAGAACTACAATTATATCTACTTAGAGCCAAACCCGAAGCAAAAACTAAAATAAAAGGGCTGAAAAAAAATACAGACATACAGGCAAATAAACAGACACACACACAAACATTTCATCTTTTATATATATAAATTTTCTTATGTCTTTGTCTATGAGTGCATTACATTTGATTAAAATTGGACCACTCTTTCTATAACCTGATTTTTTCGATTATCAATTTTCGATATTTATCGAGAGTACCTCGACACAAATCCTAACTGAGAACACTCGCAGATGCTTATAGTACATCTGTGTAAATTTTCAAGAAAATCGGTTCAGTCGTTTCGGAGTCTATAGGTAACGGACACACACAGGCACAGACACACACACACACAGAGACAAAGTTCCATTTATAAATAAGTTTAGATATTCGAAATGTCAGCCAGTTTACAATATTTGATGTTGCGCTCGAAATATTTCGACGCTCACCAATAATTGTAGCGGGAAAAGCTTCTGAAAAACGTAGAAAAGAAATAGCACAACTCTACAACTCGGCCAGTACCTATGGAGGTGACTGGTTGCAAATAACAGGTGCCGTAACTCTAAAGGATATCGTCTCGGAACGAGAAATCGGGGAGCCGAGTTCAAATTCCAGTTGGATTCCTTGCATTCACTTACGCGCAAATACCCTTAGGAAAGGTATTAATCTGTCTCTTCCCTCCAGTTATGGATTAAATAACAGAACAGATTGGGTTCTACAGGCTTGGATGGCAACCAGTCTACCGCAGAAAGTAATAGCAACCTACTGCGGGATAATATTCTGCCCAGTCAGTCATGTCTCTTTCGAGACATGATTGCCCACGCGTGTATCACATATGGCACTTAAATGATTGGCTGAATATAATAGTTGAGAACAATCAAAACTTTTACAGGGCATAAAGTGGGGGATCAGTTTTCTATTGTTATGAAGTAATAAACTGATCCCCTACTAATTATACTTAATATAATAATACAATATAATCTATCTCTTCTCGTATGGCACTCAACTGACTGACTGACATTATAATGACCTACACGAAAACACTATTGGGAACGGCATGAATCTCCCTCTTTTCGGTTAATCAGTAAGACTTGTATCACTAAGCCATTATCATTTACAAAAATAAGAATCTTACAGTTTGAAAAAATATCTGGCTTTAAATAAACTGAAAATGGTTGAGAAACTGTAAAAACGAATCAATCAATAAAAAAAAGCCATCAAATGAAACATTTATTATAACAGACTAGCACATATATATCTTGCCTTCCTCTCAAAACACTTTAGCACGTGTGTCCTCATCTAAGCAGCGCACATTTGAGCAATTACAAAATACTGCACCTCACCGAATCGGTGCTTTTAGACTTTTCGCAATTGCCCCCCCCTCACCCCTGACACACATAAATAAGTTAATCCCGACATCACCCCCACATCCGACCCTACCGTAGTTCTGAAACAATTAGGCGTACTTTGAAAGCACCTGAGTATCAAAAGCGAGAATATGTGTAACCATTGCGAGCTGCGCCAAAGCTATGTTGGCATTACTGCTGCGTTATTTTTTGTGCTGAAGGCTGGGGAGAAAGGCGTGCCATTTCATGAGGAATGAGGACAGAAAGAACTAAAATGGCGCCAATGCATCCAGGCAAAAATATAATTATATATATATATATATATATATAGAGAGAGAGAGAGAGAGAGAGTCATCCGCATATATATATATATGTGTGTGTGTATATGGGTGCATAATAGAGAATAAGGAATTTTTAACAAGCGCATGCATATCATTTTTTACTATTTTCAACACCCCGAAATCCACCCACCTATATTCAAGGATACCTACAGAGTACGATGGTTAGATTGTCGCCAGTTTATAGTTTTAATTTAACGCATAAGCATTGTTTTTTTTTTTTGTCAACCACACAGTATAGTAGGGTCAGTTGGGCACCGTCTGTAAAAAAAAGCACCATGAAGCAATTCACGCCGGAAGAAATTTCGAAACAACATACTCTACTGCTTGGCATTCGCGCCAAAAGCTTCAATATCAGGAAAGTGTACACAGTTCAGAAAGAATTGAATGAGTTGTTTGAAATTATCACTAGTGATGGCAAAGTTATGCTACCATTTATTTTCCCACAGGGCTTCAAATTCAACAGGGGGGGGCAGCATCAAGTGCCTTGAGGAGGTAATGCTGCCTTAGGTCTAGAGTGTGGCTGCTGGAAGATCCTATGTCTGGCATCAAGATTCTGCACAGTGATACACAAGTAGTAGAACCCTATCATGGCTGTCAGATAATTTCTGCAACCACACCTCCCTTACATCTTTTCACATGTCACCAGACTCCAACCTCTTGTTGACAATGTCCACCGTAGTTTATGACTATAGAATACAGCTCAGTACGTAACCTGTTCAATGAAACAACGTCAAAGATTAACACTCACTAGTCACTCTACTGAATCTGACTATATCGTCAACACTTGGGAAAATATGGTCGCATTTATACACGTTGCATTGAATATTTTGAGCCTTCTGAGTAGTTAACCCTTCTATTAGTGAACTATCAAATGAATCAGTTCATGGCTGGCTCACTAGTATACAAGGTATACAAGGGTGCCCAAAAACTCCAACACCACTTTGATTATTATGTGTGAAGTGCAGTTGAGCGAGAGACCAACAATTGTAAATCAAAGATTAAGGCCAGCATTCACCAAATTATACAAGAAAACGTCCAGAAGAGGAGTCGATTCAGAAGTCGTCTGGAGGCCGTGATTGAAGCCATTTTACATTTACTGTTTATTATTTCAAGATATTTATCGCACCCTGCATAGATATGAAAAGATAAATATATGTTAATGATTAAGTTTCCTACGTGATGTTAAAAATAGAAAATAGATTAGAAAAACTGTTGCATTATCCTACTTTTTATTCTTAAAAGATATTTTTAGATTAAACACATCGTTTGTTTTTACTCAAACTCTTCATTATCTATCTATCTATCTATCTATCTATCTATCTATCTATCTATCTATCTATCTATCTATCTATCTCCGTCTCTTCATATCTATCTATCTAACTAGCTAGCTAGCTCTCTAGCTAGATAGTTATGTGTGTGTGTCTGCGTGTATGATTGTATTTAAAGTAAATCCACACATTCTAGGTTTATACAGAAATTTAGGTCTATTTAATGACTAGAGTTTCCACAAAAATTCTTCTACAACTCTCATCATAGCAAACAACTTGCCCCAAACTACTAGATCTGTTCAGTAATAGAACACACGAGGAAAAGAATCACCCAGAAAAAAACAGGCCTTCGACAATTTTTATTTCTTGTCTCGCTGAGGAATATCATAGGAGTGTCTTAAATTTTTAGTTTTGATATCTTTCTTATCATGTTTCCATCTGGTGAAAAGGCCTCCTAATATAAAACAAATATTAGACAGATTGTCAATAGTATTATTTATTCATTTCTTTTTTTGTTACTTGAATTTCTTTCACCAGCATCGATCGATCGGTCGGCCTATCTATCTATCTATCTATCTATCTATCTATCTATCTATCTATCTATCTATGTGTGTGTGTGTGTGTGTGTGTGTGTGTGTGTGTGTGTGTGTGTGTGCATTCGCACAGGAAGGGCACTTCCTAAACTTTGACTATCATTAAAAATCAGAATTTTTAGGAGTGGGCTTCTTGGTCGGTATGAGAATCAGTCGGCATCTTTCTTGTATATAATTATACCCCGCCCACACACATATACTTATCACTTTAAACGTTATTTTTTGTGGATACTCGTTTTTATTAGACGCTCTGTTTATTTATTAAAAGCATATTTATTTTCGCCTACCGGCCTAGATGTCCGAGAAAATGAAACAAAAATTTACGGACTCTGGCAGGATTCATAAACATACATAATTTTCCTGAGAAAAATTAGCTTTCTTTATATATATATATATATATATATATATACGCTTTCGACCATAAGTTTGGGACCACTTAGATTTATTCTCTAAGAGAAAGAAATAACAAATTTTATGTCTTAGACGAATAAATATAGATATATTTCATTGTTGCTCACAATTGTACAGTAATTAAAAACAAAATTAACATAGAGTAATTTCAAATTTAATTAAAGTTAATTCATATTTTCTTTTCATCAAAGAAACCACTACGAGCCTTTATTACTGCAGAGCAAATCCTTGGCATTCTTTCCAAGAACTTATAAAAATAAGTTGATGAATGTGATTTCCAAACATTCTGCAAGCATTTAAACAAGTTTTTTTTTCATTTTTAGGAAGTTCACTTTGAACTGTACGATCAATTTCATCCCTTATTCTCCTTCTTTAATTGTGGTTTCTTAACTACTACACAACCTTTAAGCCCAAGAAAATGAAGTCGTCTCTTAACAGTAGTAACAGATACTGGATGTTGCCGAGTAGAATTCATTTCAGTTGTCAATTCCTGAGCGATCTTTCTTCTATTTCTCTTGCTAGATATGATAAAGTGCCTATCCTCTACAATAGATATTACTCTGGGCCTACTAGATCTTTTTTCTGTCAATATTTAACTCCCTTTCACGAAGTCGTTGCAGGCAATAATGCACGCCATTTTTTGATAGGCTTAATTTCGAAAGAATTTCAACCTGAGCTCTGTTTTGAATACTGATCTGTTTCTTTTTTGCCATTTATACCGCAGTAATATGGTTTACATATTTACAAAAATAAATTATACCGTAATTATAATAAATCCGAATTTTTTGCAAAACCTTGATCACAATAAGAAGTGTCAAGTAGCATATATATATATATATATATATATATATATATATAATTAAAGACAAAAGAAAAACTTTTCATAACCAATATATTCTGTCCTCTGATGGACTTCATCAAAACGAATGTAAGGATTTTTTTTTGCAAAATATGTTTATAAACAGAAGTAAAATATCGTAAGCTTTTCGAGTTTTTTAAATTTCAGAACGCTCATAAATATTATCCAGGCTAAACTATGGAAGATGCTAAATGATGTAATTTAATAGTTAGTGTATGTAAATGTGTAAATGTTATTGATGTTGAATTTATTTTTATATTTTTTAAAACAAAATTCCTTTTTCATTTTTTAATTTATTAGACTCGTTATAATTTTATTTTAATTTGATGAATTGTGCGTAAATTATTTAGTGATTTTAAAATACAACAAATACTTTTTTTAAATTGAAAATATATTTTTTCTCCAGAGAAAAAATATTATGAACTTTTTTTTGTTTCTGATGATATTTCTTAGCAAAAATCGCCAATGGTTTGAAATAATGAAAACGTTACCGTTAAAGGCGATTACAAACTGCAAGAAGCATTGGACTTAAACATTGTCATGTATAAGAGCGTGTGAGTGAACAAGTGAGAAAGAAAAAGAACAATTCTAATCACGTTATTTTCCTGATGAAATTAGGTGTGTCAATTAGAAAGACAAACAACCTTAGTCCTATTTCATTTTTTAATTTTCATTAACGACCTTCCCGATGGAAACTTAAGCCCTGATGTCATCGGGGGTTATGTCTACGCTGATGACACAATCATTTACTCTTGTCTCGATAGTAAATTTCATCAGTCTGACAAGGTCAAAAGAGCAGCCGATTTCCAAATTTGTTACGTTTAAATTAGCCATAGTATTGTTTCTCGAACAAAAAAACAAAAAAAAAAAATAAATGAAAGGTCGGAAATAATGTCCAGCTTAATCTAAAACTAAACTTATTTATAAATGGAACTTTGTCTCGCAGTCTCTCTCTCTCTCTCTCTCTCACTCTGTGTGTGTGTGTTTGTCCGTTAACTATAGACTCCGAAACGGCTGAACCGATTTTCTTGAAAATTTACACAGTTGTACTATAAGCGTCTGTGAGTGTTCTCAGCTAGGTTTTGTGTCGAGGTACTCTCGATAAATATCGAAAATCGATAATCGAAAAAATCAGGTTATAGAAGGAGTGGTCCAATTAAAAAAAATCTAGCTGACACCGTTGACTTAGTCCGTTCAAGTAATCTTTAGTTATCTTTTTATATCTCTTCCCTACTCAGATTAGTTCCTGTCTCACAGCCGTATAACATTGAAATATCGATTCCCGTACGGTTATCGAAGTTAAGCAATGCCGAGCCTGGTCAGTACTTACAGGAGTAACCGCTCAGGAAGACTAGGTGCTTAGACGGGCAATTGGAGTAATGGATAATTGTTCAGAATTGAAAATTCGAAATCCTAGTTCCAACGCCAGTCATTTATGCGCAAATACCATTGGGAAAGGTATTCATCTACCTCATCTCTACTCCAGCTATAGGTTTATTAG
Source organism: Ascarosepion bandense (assembly GCA_037127315.1). NCBI lineage: Eukaryota > Metazoa > Mollusca > Cephalopoda > Sepiida > Sepiidae > Ascarosepion > Ascarosepion bandense. The sequence goes on from JBBBDQ010001650.1 coordinate 909,057, forward strand.
TAAGACTTGTATCAGTAAATCTTTATTCTCTCTAAAATATTTTATAGCTTTAAATAACTCACAAAAGGTTGATAAACCGTAAAAAATCAATCAAACCATATCCTTAGACCCATTGTTGCTCTCATTTTTTTATTTTCGTTGCAGAAACAGGAATATGTTACCTACTAAAACATCTCTCATTTTCATCACACTTTGACGAGAAATATGAAAGAGTTTTGTTCAGATAATCTTTCTGAACTTGACGCTATATAATCATCGTTTCTGTTTTTCTAATTTTATTCTTCGCTAGATCCGTCTATTTCTTGCACGACAATGATATTTTATTTCAGTTTTGCTTTTTACCATATTCCTTGGAGCTTGAAACTCTTTGAACTTTGCATTAAAAACGAATGTCTATTTCATTTTCTTATGATGATACGGAAGTGGGACTTTAGAAAGAAGACGAACCCCCGGAAATCACCAGTCGGTTTCTTAAAAAAAAAAAAATAGAAAAAAACAATTTCCTTTTCTAGTTATCATTTGCAAAACTTAAAAAAGAAAGAAAGTGTAAAAACAAAAAAAATATTGCACAGTAGATTAATTAGAAAGGGACTGCATTTATTTTGATATAACAAGATAAACAGTCGCTCCGAATATAAGAGCAGTTTTTTATTTATTTACTGTGTGAGTTCAATCCTCACCGGGTGCCCAACAATTTCGGTCTTGCGCTACAGGAAATACCCAGTAATTTGCGCTACAGTAAATCACTGGGCCTCTCGACAAGATATTCTTGCGATTTTCTAAGCGCAGCTTAGATGTGGCACAAGGCCGATTGTAATAATTCTAGCACGACAAGCTTGCTAACCATTACACCACGCTGAGTGGCGCAAGCTTAGACGTGGCACAAAGCCAATAGTATGGGGTTTCCAGTGATGATCGAACTCAATTGTATTTATTCTAGCGCGACAAGCTTGCTAACCATTACACCACAACGAGGTGTCCCGACGAGGTATTTTGTTTAACAATCTTGTCTTATTAGATCAATTACAACTGAAACTGATCGTCCGAATCCTGATGAATAAAGCGAGAAGCAGAACCAGACCAGAGATAGCGCAAGAACAGTGCGGGTTCGTCAAAGACACTGGGACAAGGAACGCCATATTTATGATTAGGATGCTCCCTGAAAGGGCAATACAAATGAAGAAGGACTTGTACCTATGCTTTATCAGTTATGCGATGACGTTCGAAAAAATACGCTACAAAGAATTGATGGAGATGCTCAGCAGCATCGACATATATGGGAAAGACATCAGAGTAACCAAGAATCTCTACTGACAGCAAACCGCCTGCATACGGACTGGTAACGAATTCAGCAGATATGTAAAGCTAGAAAGGGGCGTAAGATAGGGGTGTATCTTTTCACCGGATCTATTCAATATGTACAGCGAGACTATTCTGAGGACCCTAGATGTTATCTCAGGATTCGTCATCATGAAAAACTTAAGGTAAGCATATGATACAGTGCTGATAGCAAACACGGAAAAGAAAACTACAAGATCTCCTAGAGAAGGTAGCTAAAGAGAGTGACAAGAGGGGACTATAAATAAACGGCAAAAAAAACAAAAAACAAAAAAAAAACGAATGCATGGTCATCAGCAGAAAAAGCAGCCCAAAATACCAAATACAGATGGAGGAAACTAAAATCAAGCAGGTACAAAAATACAAATATCTGGGAAGTGTTCTAACAGAAGACGGAAAGTGCGACAAAGAGATCCGAAGGCGAATTGGCATGGCGAAGGAGGCGTTCAAGAAGTTAAATAGAGTATTAAGAGACAGGAAAATTTCGCTAGAAACAAAGAAGAGTGTACTGGATTGCTTTATGATGTCAGTTCTTCACTATGGCAGTGAATGCTGGACAATCTTATCGAAAATGAAGGAAAAACTTGAAGAAACTGAAATGTGGTTCTACAGAAGGGTGCTGCGGATATTGTGGACCGAGTATGTGAGCAACGATGAGATTTTGGGAAGGATAGAAACAAAAAAGAAATTAATACTAAGTATCAGGAAGAGACAGCTAAAGTTCCTGGGACATGCAATGAGTTAGAAAGGCTTGGAGAACCTGATACTAGACAGGGGAAAGCAACGGGTAACATCTTTGAATGGCCTGAGCAGGTGGATGCAGAACGGGGTTTGAGTGGTGTAACAGGAGAAAGTGTGCCAAGAGCCACTGGGGATAGGGAGACGTTGAAAGCCACGGTCACCTACGTCCTTAAAGAACAAGGCACATAGAAGAAGAAGAAAGTTTGTTTGGCTTTGGGCCACACCTAAACTACGCTTACAAAATCATTTGGAGTACTTTTGAGTGATGCAATGATCAACTAGCTTGCTTTACTAAAGCAATTACTACTGAATAGTAAATACCCAATGGGTGCCCAATTCTTCTCGCCTTGTACCACATCTAAAGTACGTTCAGAAAATCACTATATTGTAAGCAATTCAAACTTTATGTAGACTTCACTAGAATTTGTGAACCAACCTTAAACTTGACACACACATTTTCAATTTTATTAGTAACACATGTGTCATTTATTTTACACCCATAACAGCGAAACTGTTTTTACTAATTTTATATACTTTGCCACATTAGAGATAACATAACAAATGGATTAACATGAAATTTTTATTAGATAATATTTTTAGAAAGCAAATAATTACTAAAATTACTTCACCGCATGATTTAGACATCTATAATAAAGAAAACATAAAATTAAGAGACCACTTAATAATGATATCTAATTTGTCTACAATTATAAATACAAGCCACAGAAACGAATAACAACGACGGACATAGAAAATCTAAGTAAAAACAGTTCTTGTTTAAATTTGACTAATTCAAATATATATATATATATATATATATATATATATATATATATATATATATATATCGAGGCAGCATCTAATTTTCTAAACATATACTGTTAAATATAAGAGACAATGAATGTCTATAATGTTTAATAATGAGCCGTTCTAAACGTCGTATTTTGGCTTTAATTTCAGATGAAAATAAAGACAAAAATTCTCAAACATTTGGACATTTTTTATGAAGTTGGTTCTAAGCTTTCGGCTCAACGCAAGATAAAATCATCTTTGATGGTGGATGTTTTTACGTTAACATCCCTGTAACCTCTCATGTGAGCCGAAAGCTTAGAACCAAAATAATAAAAAAATATCCAGATGTTGGAGTTGTCTTTATTTTCACCTGAAATTAAAGCCAAAATACGATGCTTAGAACGGCTCATGATTAAACATAAGACATTCATTGTCTAATATATATATGTACTAGCAGTATAGCCCGACGTTGCTCGAGTGTAATGAAAGCTTTTATATATATATTATCGATTTTCTGCACTATTGTAAGAACTGCAACCTTGAAACTTCTGAATATCGTTTCATGTCTTTGTCTATAAGTGTATCAAATTTGATTAAAATCGGACCACTCCTTCTATAACCCGATTTTTTCGATTATCGATTTTCAATATTTATCGGGGTTACCTTAACACAAAACCTAGCTAAGAACACTCACAGACGCTTATAGTACAACTGTGTAAATTTTCAAGAAAATTGGTTCGGCCATTTTGGAGTCTATAGGTAACGGACACACACACACACACACACACACACACACCCCACCCCCACACCCCCACACACACATACACACACATACAAAATTCCATTTATAAATAAGTTTATATTTCAAGAAATTTCAATGGAACCCCATTAAACGGCAAATACACACAGCCAAACAGGAATTACAACTAATCAACACTCAAATTGTATTAAAGAAACCTTACAGTCTTCTACCACAAGTGAAAAATTCAAGGAAATATTGGATTTATTATACAATACAACACAAAAGGAACATGAATCCCAGAAACAAGTCATTCCAAAAAAGCTAAACAAATTATATAAAGGAAAAATGCTTTTACCAAACATCAATGACAACTTCATTAACCTATCGGATTATCAACTCATTCCAGATGAAATAGAATTCCTTAATCTCAGACCAAATTTTCATGTCGCACAGAAACCTAATTCAATGTTTAAACAAATGAAAATTGAAGCTTTATACCAACACATACTTCAACTCGAACAGGAGAACCGTATTACTACACAGGTAGGTTTAAAAGATTTACTCAAAGCTGGATCTATCAAACACCGTTACCACAAAATCCAAATGATATTATCAATACGCCTCTAATAAAAGCAGTCACACATCTAAAAAAAAATAATATTGCTATCCGACGTGCCGAGAAAACCAATACATTTGTTATTTTAAACAAACAGGAATATCACTCCAAATTACAGGCCATTCTGGACGATCACTATAAATTTAAAAAATTAACTAGTAATACCATCGCCTAACTTAAAAACATATTAATAAACTTATTACTGTAAACAATGCTGAAACAGAATCCTATAAACTTCAAAAGATTATAGGTGACTATCAGCCCGGCTACCTTTATGGAAATGTAAAAATGCATAAAAAAGATCATCCCCTCCGACCTATCATTTCTCAAATACCCACACCAATATATAACATTTCCAAAACACTTAACAAACTAATTACTCCCTACCTTCCTAGTAAATATAGTATTAACTCCACGAATAAACTTATACAGATTCTCCATTCCGTAAAACCTAAGAATCAAATAATTGCATCTTTTAATGTCCAAAACTTATTCACTAATGTTCCAGTCCATAAAACGATTGACATCATTATCTGTGATGTATACAATCATGCTACTCTCCCATCAATCAATATTAAACCGACTATATTGAAAAAAATATTATTAGCATGCACCACACAAGTACCCTTTCCTGACCCCTTAGGTAATATTTATATGCAAATAGATGGTATTGCGATGGGATCTCCCTTAGGTCCCCTCTTTTCTAATTATTATATGGCAACTTTAGAAAATAAAATAATTAATAACAACAATAAACTCTCTATATATGTAAGATACATAGATGACATCTTCATTTTAGCTAAGAATATCGATCAAATTACACAACTTAAAAACAAATTTGAAAGTCACTCCGTGCTCAAATTTACATTAGAACTTAATATTAATAACAAAATCCCATTCCTTGATGAATTCATTGATTCTAGCACACATAGATTTACTACTTCTCTATATAGGAAACCAACTAGCAAAAACTCGTGTCTTCTTAATTATAATAATGACTGCCCCTGACGATATAAGTTAGCTGCTATAAAAAACTTAATTCAACGCACACAAATGATATCTTCTTCCAAATGCATATTTTATAAAGAATTATACAACATTAAGCAAACACTTGCCAATAATGGGTTTCCTAACTCCGTTATTGATCAACAAATTAAAATGTATCTTAACAAACTTAACAATAGCTCTAACAATATTGATAATAATAATAATGGTGTATATCAAAATAAACATAACACTACTAACTTATACTATTGCAACCAAATACATAATAATTACAAGCAAGATGAAAAACTCTCAAAAACATAATACGTAGAAATGTTAAACCAGTGGATAGTAATAATCAAATTAAACTCATCATATATAATAAAAAACTCAAAACAATTGACTTCATAGTCACTAATAACCCTACAAGCACCAATGTAGTGTATCAATTTACATACCCGTTCAGGGATTGTATCTCTGATACTTATAATAAACCCACTACATATATTGGTTTTACTACAACCACACTCTCCCGTAGACTTACCTGTCACCTTTCTGATCAGGGTACAATTAAACAACATTTCTCAGAAAAGCATAACCATGTAGGTAATATCAGACAGATTTTAGTCAACAATACAATAATCCTCACTCATAAACATAGTAAAAAGAACCTCCAGATATTGGAGGAACATCTACATTAAATCCAAACAACTCACACTTAATAAAATCACGCTTAAATCTGGTCATAGCACACTACATTGCATCTAAATATATGGTTCTGTTATCATTTTGAACTGTCACGCGGTGTGACGTCATAGAACCGCATTACAAATTTGCGAACTGCGTTTGCTATTTTTGGGAACTGTTGTCGTTGCTTAGCGAAGGTTTATATCAACACAAAGATAAAATCGTCGCTGATGGTGGATGATTCTATGTTAACGTCCTTGTAACCTCTCTGAAGGTGGCTCATGTGAGCCGAAAGCTTATAACCAATCTTAATAAAACAATTATCCAAATGTTGGAGAATTTTTGTCTTTATTTTCAATTTGCGTCTTTCCGTCTTCAGTTAAAAGTGCGACACAAAGATCCAAAGACGAATTGGCATGACGAAAGACGCCTTCCAGAAGCTGAGTAAAGTATTAAGACACAGGACACTTTCACTAGAAACGAAGAAAAGAGTATTGGATTGGCATGTGATGTCTATTCTTCAATATCGCAGTGAATGTTGGACAATATCAACAAGGAAAATTGCTAATTCACATCATTTTATTAACATTACACTGCGCATAAAAGATTTCCTTTAAATGTGAACTTTGACGTTTTTTAAAATTTTTGATAATTTCTGTTAATCTTATGAATAATTTTTACCTTGATAAAATCGATTACAGGACGAAATGCGCGGGCAACAAAAATATAGTTTTCATGTTATTTTCTTTATTACACCATACTGTTCTTAATCTCGGACTATAACTAAGTATACATTTACACACACACAAACACCCCCCATATATATATATATATATATATATATATATATATATATATTAAAAAAAGATTAATTCAAAGAAGTTGAATGGCCATTTCGATATGAAGATCCCCACGGGGGACGACATATACATATATATATATATATATATATATATATATATATATATATATATTTCTAAGCATATACTGTTAAATATAAGAGACAATGAATGTCTATTATGTTTAATCATGAGCCGATTTGCGGATTGTCTTTAATGATTCTTTTCGGCAAAACTTCCACAATTTCACAGTCTCCCCTTGGTTTTCTTGTACTTTCTGCCTTCTCTAACTTGAACAACAAATTTTCAATTTGATTTTTTGAGTTTGATTTGCCCACTCAAAGACACGAAAATTCTTTCTTCGTTTCTTTTGTGGATTGCATTTGATGTATCCTCTCACCAAAATTTCTGCAGTTGTTTGGAATTTCCTGATTTTTTAAAGTTCTGACTTCTTTAACTTGAACCACAGATTTTTAATTGGGTTTACATCAGGACTTTCACTGTCTTACCAAGAGTTAAAATATCTTTCTTTGAACCCGATCTTTTGTACATTCCATTTGATAATTATTCTTCTGACATTTTTCTTGGTAAAACTCCAACAATTGCTCGGTATCTTCTGGGTATCTTGTACGTTCCGCTTTCTTTAACCAAAATTTTACAATAGGGTTTACATCAAAACTTTGACTTTGCCAGACCAAAATGTTTGACTTTCTTTATTTGAACCCGTTCTTGTGTGGATTCTCTTTTATGATCATTCTTTAACCTTTTTTCGTGATAAAACTCCAACAAATGCTTAGTCTCTCCTGGATTTCTTGTACGTTTTGCCTTCTATAAATTAAAATTGTTACGTGTCAGTGCATTTAATGCGTATGTTTTGAAATATTTTCTTCATGTAAATCAAATTGTCAAAATTGAATGTAATGAATTAAAACGGTAAGAGAGTAAAATATTAGTTGGTTTGAGCTCTACCTTCATACCTTTTTTTAGAAGCTACTTTTAGATTCCTTATGAAAAAAGTGTTAAAAACAAACTGTGTGGGTGTTAGAAGAGAATGTAGATAAAATGAGGAGAGGATAGAATATAACCCATGCATCATTTTTGTTAATCTGTCGTCCTGTTTACACTCCTCTCAGGCTTTTGCGTGTTAGTGGTGCTATAACCTTCCTTGCGGTGAATTGGTTAAAAATAAAAAAAAGAAAGAGATATCCGTTAAAAAATTCTTGTTTAAGTCACAACAAAGCATTCTGTCAATTTCTTTGTTGAATATATTATTTTTCTACTGATACTATTTACATTGTTTGAACTGTTGTCCTCATCTTTATTGCTTTTTTTCGTTTTTTTTAATCGTATCACCCCGAGCAAGACGGTAGCGCCACTGATGTGCAGGGGGCTACATAAGAGTAAAACAAAAAGAATTAGATAGGAGGAGAGTAAAGAGAAAGACGAACCAATTAAGGATGGGAATACAGGTGTGATGACAGTTTCAAATGTGGAAAGAAAGATATACCGGGTGGTGTAGAAAGAACTAGAGACATGTGGTTAAGAGATGAGTATTGACATTGCATTGAAATCCCTAGAGGTTGTAGCCGTCAGGAAGCAAGAATATGGAAGCGAGTTCGACAGGTGGGAAGCGCGAGAAAAGAAGCTAAAGGAGTAGAATTGTCGTCTACATTTGTAATCATATTTACAACGTTTCAGCCCTTGCACTCCGGCCTTCCTCAGAATCTGTCCATATTTATGAGATGATATATTCTAATTATTTACAATATATTATTTAAATAGTTTGAACTGTTGTCCTGATTTTTATTGTCATCATATTCACAACGTTTCGGCCCTTGTACGCCCTGACTTTCCTCAGAATCTGTATATACATTTGAGATGATATATTCTAACAATTTACATGACTTGTTTGGACTATTGCCCTCATTTGCATTTTTATATTCACGACGTTTCGATCATTGTACTCTCTGGCCTTCTCCAGGTAATATACGTTGGATTTTGGAACTGAACCCTTGATTTAGTCCGCTGGGGTAGATTTTTCTTGTTATATAGACATTATTCATTTTTTATATTTTTCAAATATATCGGTAAGTCAACAGAATGGAGAATTTTAGTTCTTGCCTCTAAAGAGCCAGCATTTTAATAATTACGAAAATAATAAAATCAGAGATAAAAATAAGTAAAATTAAAAATTGAAACTCGAATTAAAATGAGTTTTTATATTTTTTATTTTTTTACTCCCGATGTCAGCCATAAAGCAAAAAAGAATCCTTCGCATTGCGCATGATTCAACGATTCTTTGCAGGAAGAGACACGAGATTATTACTTTGCCTGTTTGTAAATTAGTTCAGCTTAGAGTAATGTCCCAGTATTCAAAGAATTTTTGGTTCAAACAACATTTTGGCAAAGGATAAGAAATACAAGTCGTAGCATGAATTGTATTTAGTTCTCCGTTAAGAGCGGAATATTGTGCGCATAATCGCTCCGTTGTATTGGCAGACAAATAAAATTTGGCAAATCATTCAAGGCATTATTCATAAACCTTGAAAAGCAAACCGAACGCATTGTAGAAAAAAAGAAACAAAAAAAAAAAATGAAAAGCTCAAAAACAGTCTAGCTTAAAAATGAAAGCAAACAGTGATATTAACGTGTATTAAAATATCTTATTTTGTATTAGTTCTCTTTTACAAGCAACGAATGGTATGAGTTGAAGTGTGCGTGGCGTGGAGCTCACCGTCTCTTTTTAGGGTTCCCATCTGGGACCAAGTGGAGACCCACGTTATCGATTCAAGGATCAGCTCAAAAACACCTTGTCGAAGAAAGAAATCGATCCGGTCAATTGAAAGACGAAATTTGCAGAAGAAAAAAAAAACAAACCCTGAAAAGATCTGCTTGCGAAAAAAAAAAAAACATCCTTCGAAAAAAAAAACAAAAGACAAATTGAAGAGACGAAGAGAGCCCAAAGAAAAGACAGAGTTCTCTAATCCCCTGAACACCAACTACCATGTCATGCGGTGGCTGTGGACGTCACTTTAGATCCAACTTAAGACACATTCCGCATCGAATTAAATGTCGATGAACAGCTCAATAGTGGGTAGAGATTTGAAGTTTCTATATGACAGATAATGAAGAGATTGAAAACAAGAGATAATAAGACAGTGATAGATAGATAGTTGATTTTCTAAGCGTCACTTAGATGCCGTACAAGGCCAAAAATATGGAGTACCCAGTGAGAATCGAACTCACTACTCAGTTGTAACAGGTTCTGGCAAGATAGGCTTGCTAACCATGACACAGAATAAGATAGATAGATATGAACACACTGAGATAGATAGATAGATAGATAGATAGATAGATATGAACACATAGATAGATAGATAGATAGATAGATAGATAGATAGATAGATACATAGATAGATAGATAGATAGATAGATAGATAGATAGATAGATAGATAGATATGAACACATAGATAGATAGATAGATAGGTAGATAGATAGATATGAACACATAGATAGATAGATAGATAGATAGATAGATAGATATGAACACACAGATAGATAGATAGATAGATAGATAGATAGATAGATAGATAGATAGATAGATAGATAGAAAAAATGAAGAGGCTAAAAGAAAAAAAAGGAAACAAGAACGAAAGAACTAGGTGGATATAGATAAAATATAAATAGAGATCTTCATCCACCTCAAAATTGCCAAATCTAAATCATTTTTAATACTCTAAATTACACGCGTGCCTGTCAAAAACTGACTTTCTCGAGCAAAAATTAACAATGTTTCTAAACTAAAATCATCTTTTAATGTTTCTAATTTTGTAGATGTTTTTTTCTGTCTATTCCAACCGCTACACCAGCCAGAAGTTCCACACTTGCACAAGTATATTTTCAAAGGTAGCAGCATTCATCCGTCGTTTTTTTATAACCATACATACCCGTTTAATCCCCCGAGAAAGTTTTCCTATTAACGATAATTTGGGTGTGTCTCTGTGAACTGACTCTCGTTAGGGTGGAAGTAGATGCATGGGGTGATAGTTTGCAGTGATAGGAAAATAAATAAATAGAATAATACAGAGGCAATCAAAATGTCACCATCTCTAAAAGTAGATGTATATTCAGAATCTCTAGGTCATGAGGTGATTATTGTGTATACTTCGTATTTGAAATAGACGTTCTGTTTTTATTTATTTAACACTGAGTATTTCCTCTATCGGCCTACACATTTATAGTATTTTTTATACTTGGGAGTCGGATCTACAAAGCAGCCGTTTACAGGAAGAAGTTCCTGAAGCGAAACTTGCATCTCACCAATAAAATACGAAGAGTATGAAGCTTCCTACCCTGGCGAGTTTTAACGACGAAGAGGTGGAAGTCTGGGCTCTTTTCATGGAAATTGCGATATTGCAGATGACGACTATTCGTCTGTGAAAAAGGGTTTGTAGGGTGGAAAATAATTCGTCACCCACAAGCTCGGGAAGATGCTTTTGGACTCTATCAATGAGAATTGGGCAGCTCCATCCCATATATGGCAGCAATATTTCATTTTCAGTCTGATTTGGCTCTTGTAAAAGTAGAAGATTGCACAAGGTAATTACAGGAGCGATACAGAGAACCTCCCATCTTTACCTCATCTACATAGACGGGTCGTATGTACTACTTGGGGCCAGGAGTGGATCTAAGGCCCAATAGTGGTTCCACGAACGTGGACACTCTCCACGCTCCGCCCCTGAGAGAACATCCGTTCATTGTTAATGATTGTAGTTCTGGGTCTGGCCGGTGATAATAATTCAAATGTATGTTCTTTGCATTAAAAAAAAATTAAGAAGAATTAATCGAATTGATTTTCGCAGCATGTTTTACTAAACGTTCGGATAATTTCAAATTTTCTCATTATTTCATTATGGAATGTACGGAAAATCGAGATACTGATAAAAGATGAAATTCCATTCTGTTGGCATTTTGATTCAATTTTCCTGATGTTCTATTTTAAATGAGGCCTTAATGTTCAGTTTTGCGTGTCTTTCCACTTGATTAACACCTTATACTTATACTTTTCGAAAGTTCATCGCTGTCACACATCTGGTCGGGTGCCCCTGCTGTTCATCTCAGGGTTCTCGACAGGCTCCAAAGGAGAACCTGTAATGTGATCGTTCCGGACCTGGCAGCTTGACTCCAGGGCTTCACATCGTCTATAAACATTTTCCCGGCTTCTGCCATGTCTCTTCTACATTTTCATGGCTTCTGCTCCAACGAGCTTAGCTCACTGATGCCCTCTCTACAATAATTTACTCGAGCAACCAGACTGGCAAAAAGGTCCTACCTCGCACTTCCCGCTTGTGGAACTCCTTTCAGTATACTTGCTTTCCTGACGTCTACAACCCCCTGGAATTGAAATGCAATGTCAATTCTCATCTCTTATCCAGCCCTTCCCTAGTCCTTTCTATATAACCCCGTGTATCGTTTTCTTTTCTTTTCTCACTCTACCTCCGCAACTGTCATCACACCTGTATTCCCATCCTTCTCTTGCCCTTTCTCTGACACCCCCTGTAACTGGATCATCTTTCTAATCGCTCTCCTTCTGCTTAAATTTTACTCCCTTATGTAGCCCCCTGCGCATCAGTGGCGGTACCGTCTCGCTTGGGGTGAAATGATTAAAAAAAAAAAAAGAAAATAAACGAAAGATTTCATAGCTTGAATATAAAACGGATGCATTTATAACTTTTGTCTTCAGTAAACGGGTGAGACAAAATTCGCAACTCGACATAATAGAATACGAATCATACTCATTCAAAACCGGCGACAGTCGTTTTTGCAAATTACACTTTGACCTTTTGCCAGTTCTGAATTTTACTGTTAATTTTATTGGATTCTTCAAAATTCAGGACGTTTCATTCAAATGGTAGTCATCCAAAATGCCCATATAGATGGTTCTATAATTTAGAAAATAACCCCAAATATATATATTGGGGAAATATTCGTGACAAAAATGTGGGATGTTTAATTAAAGAAAATTGATAAAATCATAAGCAAAGAGAAAAAGGAACTAAATGAAATTTACAAAACAATAATTCACATATATTTTTACAAAAAGGAAAATTCTCAATGTCTCGTCTCCTTTATGAACAGGCGCAATCACTTCAATGCAAACATCACATTTAGTCTCATCAAGTAACAAAGGACGAAATGAGTCACAAGAAAACCTTTTCCACATTATCAAAAAATTATTATATATAAAAAATATATAGTAAAACGCCAAATACAAATCTTTTATATATCAACTCAAAATCTAACCATTCTCTGCCTGTTATATAACATGTACCCTCATCAATAGAATATAGAATTAGTAGAAATTCAGGAAATAATGACGTGTTTAATAAACACAGTAACTTTTATAATACTGCCTTAAAAATAGTGAATATAAAAACCCAAATATTAATATGTAAAAAAGAAAACCGAAAAATATAGGAATAGAAATATTATTTGATATACACCCACTTTCAACCATATTCATTATATATAAAAAATTCCTCTCTTTGATTAAGAAACACTTTTCAAATAATAATCCATTAAGTAAGATTTTCAATAAAAATACTCTTAAGTTATAGTTGTATGAATAACCTGGAAATAATTATAAAAAATAATAATACTAATATTTTAAATAAATATTTTAACATAATTGAAAATAAAAATAA